>PYAF01000249.1:74318-103882 GCA_007407185.1 Glycine tomentella
CTTGAGTTAAGAAAAATTTAAGGAAGGGTGGAGAAAATTAAAGAATATTAAATCACTTAATGTTTCATTGTTTAAATAATATAGTTTCATCAATTAAGGAATTGATGAAGCTAGTTTAACCTCTAAAACTTCTAGGATTAAAGCTATGTTTAATGTATGTTTTATATAGATGGCTGCTGTATATTTTATTCCTTGACTGCATTTTAAATTTAAATAACTACTGTAGGTTAATTTATTTGTATTTGGAAAATTTTGTAATCAAATATTGTTATAGGTAAATTTCCTTAGTTACCGTAAAATAAAGCTGTATGCTGTTGACGTAGTTAAATAACTCTGTATGCTGTTGATGTAGTTAAATAAAGCTGTAAGCTGATTGACGTAATTAATTGATGCTGTATGGATGTTGTTGCTGTATTTAAATTGTTGTATATCACTTGTGGATGTAAGCTGTATTATATGCTGTTTGTAAGCTGTATTATATGCTGTTTGTAACTGTAGTATATGTGGAGGTCTATTCTAATTAAAGTATGTTCATCTTTTGATCTGTTGATATTCGAGTATCCAGTTAATAGTGTTTATTTCATGTGTCGTGGAAAATATTTATGAGTAATAAAAATAACATACATAAAACTTATATGTCATTAAGAGATTCAATTCTTGAATAAAGTTAATGTGACGTGTGATGATTGATGATGTGGATGATGAAAAATGAATTTAGAGATATATCCGTGATGAGGTTGAGTTGAGATGAAAGTGATGAGAAAAAAGAACAATTAAAAGATGTAAAATGAATCATTTATGCATTTTCATGTGCATCTACCCGGTGGGGTAGAATTTGAGACGATGAGACGACGAACCTCATGAAGAGGTGTGTCAGATAACTAAACTGAGTCCATATGTGTTTTTAACTTGGGGGTAGTTGAGACAGTGAGGACCACACCAGCATGATGATCACATGGGTGGGAGCGATAATCCTACGCGCCACTGGGCTACCCTGACGGGATGGATAAGTTCGTTCCACTAAGGTGAGGGTGGGGTTATCTGACAGTGGCCACAATTATTGAGACGTTGAGACGTTGAGAAGCTGAGATCTCAGTCATGCATCATATAATCAGAAAAACATGCATTTCATGACAATTATGTGTGTGAAAATGACTTGTTTATATTCTGTATAATTGTTTACGTATATTTATTATTTGGTCTGTTGATATTTAAATTTTGTTTATCATGACTGACCCTATTTCGTGTCTGGTGGTTGACACCTGTGATGACCCCAAATTGTTTGGACGAGCAGAAAAGCAGTGATATGGATGTCGTACGAGAAGATAGGATGAAGATTGTGTGATGTTTGTCTGCTTTTGACGATCTATGCTTTGTGATGTACTATGGACTGTTTATATATGGGACTCTGGATATGTAATAATGAATGGACTGTATGGTATGTGTGAACGTCATGGACTACGTGATTTAAATAACGCGTCAACTCTTATAATTTTTTTTAACTCATTTTTTTGACAACAGAATTTTCATTTGAACCTTCATTTCTAAAATTGTTTTTAAAGTCAACCAAGAATCGTTTGAATTTTCATTCTTCAAGTTTTTCGAAAAAAAAAAATCCGTAGCAAATAAAATAAATACGAAATAAAAAGCGAAGTAGAAGCGGTTGTTGCAAAAAGCACTTCATTCTTATGTTATGTGCTAAGCTCTTTTTAAGAATGAAAAAGATTTTTTTTTGTTCTTTCTCCTTCATCATCTTCTCTCCTCTATTGTTGCAACCTTACCTAACCTCAAGACACCATCTTTTGTCTTGAGAAATAAATCAAACACTTGAAGCCTCCACCTTGTCATTCCCTAGCAAGCAATCAAGTGAAAGAGGATCAAGAAAGAGAAGGGTTCTCTCAAGCATTCAAGGTACAATTGTGTGGATCACCATTGGAGAACATCATCTTTTTGAAACCTTTCAAATGATTATAAATGTATTTCTAAAACCCCTAGCATTTTAATGAGTAGATTCTAAACAAATTTCTTGAGGACAATAAGGAGTTATGGGTTCTGCAACGAAAAACAAAATAGAAAATTAATTTTGTTTTTCATCCTCATAAACATGTTCCATGAACGTTATGAAACATGCATAATAACTTTCAATTAATTTAGTCACGTTAAATTCAATTATAAAACTTAAAATTAATTTTAAATTTAGTACTAATTATAAGAGTTATTATATTAACGAATTGAGTGAGGGAGAGAAACTACATAAAAGAGATTTAGGAATTGGAAGTTACTTTAAAAAACGGCCAGATTTATCAAAGATTTAGATTAGAAGAAGGGATGAGATAGAAGAAAATGGACAAAGTGTTGTTACCTGATTTAATCAAAATATATTATGTTCAGATAATTCTTTCATGTGACTTTTTTAACTTGGAATTTTTTACTGAATTTTTAACTTTTTAAGTATTAAGATTCAATTTTTTCACCTAATTTTGTGTTTTTATAATTAAACAAAAAACTCACATGAAATTGTAAACCATTTTTGTCTTATTCTATCATTCTATTTTATTTTTCATTAAATATATTATTTTCATTCCAGTGATATGATTGTTTTCAACTTTTAATTAAAAAAATATAAGATGGAACAATCTAAATATGCGACAAAATAATATTTTCGGTACAACTATTAATATTTTAAATTAAGCACAAATTGATTTATTCCATTTTAGTTTGCATTGTTGCATCTATTATGTACATTCCAATGATATGATTATTTTCAACTTACAGGAACAAAAAGTATAACATCAAACAATGTAAAGATGCGACAAAATTGTATCCACTAAAATTATGATTAACTATTTAAATTTAAACTTAAATCAATCAAATAATAATAATTTTAACAATTCCATAAAACTTCATTATTTGAATTAAAGAAATAAAATACTATGGAGTGTTATTTTAAAAATAAAATTATATACATATGAAATGGATACTTGAAAGTAAAGAAAATATAAAATTTGTATTTTAAAGATCAAGATACATGTATCAGATTGTTGATAATTTGTTAATCGGACTACTTGTTGGATAGATGTCAATCTTATGTACCCGTATTATTTGTCATGTTAATTGTGTTGTTTCTACTTTATCTATAACTTGCTCGTCTTCTAGATAATTCATTTTTTCTTTATCTCATGGTCATTCTTTGTCTTTTATTTCTTGTATTTTGTCTTCATGTTTCTCTTTGTTGTTGTTCTATTGATTGTAGAGTATTTAAATTTTCCATAGTATTTATATAACATGATAAAGAAAGAAAAGTTCCGTAAATGATAAATAAAAAGAAGGTTGGCAATATATAAGATGGGAATAATAACATGGAGAGAGAATAAAATAAAAATAAAAATAAATGAATTTCTTTAAAATCAAACTTACCCTAAAATCTAATAAATTCCTTTGAATTTGATTGTTAATCAATTTCTTAAAGAACCCTTTTGAAGTTATGGAGTTTTGATAAACTTAAAATGTACATAAAATCTTAGAAAAAAAATTAAAACACATACACAAACAACTAAAATAAATTGTATTATACCGTGTAAGAAAAAGCTCACATATTCGAAGGGAGTGTTAATAAATTAAAAAAAATATGAAAAGATCAAAATTAAAAATATTGAATGTGATTAGATAGAATACCTAAAACTGCATGGAAGCATATGTACATATTGTATGTGGTTAGATGGGAAACCTAGCTAAAAGTAACAATAAATTAAACGATGAAAATACAAATGATTCAATGTTGTTAGATGGAAACCTGAAAGTGAATAGAAGCATGATATAGATATTGCTTATGTGCAGCATTCAAAATGATACGTAAAGGTGGTTCTAGCAACATTAAAAAAAGAAAATATATGTGCAACATTCAAAACGGCAAGGAGGTGTAAGAGCAAGGTGAAAAGATTAATGAGAGCATTTGTAGGATTTGAAATGCGGTGCCACAGATCTACCTATCGTACAGAGGTGTGATTATCGTGTTTGTGTTGCTTTTAAGGTTTATTTCAAAAAATCGTTTGGTCAACAATCGGAGATTGCACCAAAGATCAAGAGAAGAAAGCGTTAATGCATGTAGGAGAAATTATGATGGGGGAAATTATTGTGTTGTTTGGATTTTATAAAACAGAGAAGGTTCTGGTGAACTTTGTTAACCGACCTTTACGTGGGAGCAATTTGTAACATGAATAAGGGGAGTGTGCAATCAGCAATTACACATGAGCAGTTGAGGGGGATGATAATAGATGATAATGTCCTAATTAATTTAGGGGCAAAAAGTCAAAATAAATGTGTATACAAAAAGGAATATTCTCTTTATATATTGTTATAGATTATTATATGTCAATAAATCATGCACGTTATGTTAATTAAAATGAAAAAAAATAACATATGGTCCAAAAATCTCTTATGTTACCAGCCAAAAAGTTACGATCAAAATCCTCATGAATGACTTCAGTAAGTGGGTGCATGTTAATAATGCTCTACAAAATAACTGCGTTAGGTTGTTTTGCAATGGTTAAAACTCAGTTTAAATGGATGCTTTGTGGTACTATATTCCCACCATTTGTACGCACATCAAAATTTGGCAACAGGTAAATTGCCCTCTCTTTTAGCTTGGACCGAAAGATGTAGATAAGTTACTTTCAAACTACAACACCAATTTTATCCCCCTGCATGACAAAAGAAAAAAGATTAGAAATTTCATTATAAGAAGTGTTATCAAATCTAATATAAAAAAATACACACTTTGTCGTCAATTAGGATCAATTCTAAAAGGAATGAACTCTTTGCATTTGAAGGAAATTGCAAATGAATACTTAAATTAGCTCTTTTAGGAGTAATCTTTGACACTAAATCATATTTAGAGTCATTTGTGATATAAAAAAAATGAAGAAAAGATGCAATCAATCACCCTGACCACTATACTTAAATTAGTTCTTTTGGGAGTAATCTTTGACAATAAATTATCTTTAGGAGTCATTTGTGATAAAAAAATAAAAAAATAAGAAATGATGCACCTTTGATGATAAGTTTTGTTAGATAGTATTTCAAATGGTTAATTTATAATCATTTATATAACATTTCAAAGTAGTTTTTTTATTTTTTTTCACAGTAAAAGAAAATGATGAGAACCAAGTTATGAACACGTAGATTGGACCGTTCCAGATGCAA
Source organism: Glycine tomentella (assembly GCA_007407185.1). Lineage (NCBI taxonomy): Eukaryota > Viridiplantae > Streptophyta > Magnoliopsida > Fabales > Fabaceae > Glycine > Glycine tomentella. Next base: position 79,521 of record PYAF01000249.1, read on the forward strand.
TTTTTAAGACTCCATTGATGGTTGCATAGACCTTCAAAACAAAAAATGAAGAAGATGAAGAAGGTGATAAAGAATGGCGCCACAATTGATGGAGGAACGATAAGTCGGAGGAGGATTCGTCACAAAAAAAAAAGTTTCCTTGATAAGAATCAATTTGGGTTCAGTCAAAAACCAAAGAAGAGATTAAACTCAATTCAAGGAAAAGCTCAATTTCATTAAAAAATAGTTACAAAAAATGAAGAGTTTCTAAGTACTTATAGAGCTAAACCTCTAATATCACACTAAAATGCAGTTTAGGTCTATTTACATCAACATTGAGGCTCATTACACAAGTAAACGGAAATTATGAAAATTACGAAAGGCATTGCGCTAAGCGCAACATGCACGTTAAGCGAGCTGTTCAACAATCTTCAATGTGCTCCAATTCAGCTCCTTGTGGTTTCCTCCTTCCTTGCCTTTGATAAGTAGTCCATCCTTGATTCTCTTGGCCATCTCTTTTTGTAGAAGCTTCGAATTGGACGTTGTCATTGGACCCTTCAACTCATAAAGTGGTTTTAGATCTTTATGTTCTTTGGATAGTTCTCTATCAGTAAATAAACGAATTAATTTAAAAAATAACATATAAGCTATAATAGACAACTTGACAATATATAATTAACTCTTAATTTTGGTAGTTTATAATTTTGCATAAATTAGAACAATATATGTGACCAATTGATAGTTAATTAGTGTAATTTTTTTTCCTACATAATAGAAAAACCAACGAATTAAATATAATAATTATAATTATCATGAATAAAAAAATTAACTAATTTTTTAAAAATATTACATATTACTTAATTTAGGTATATGTTACAATACTCATCGATCGAATATATTTAATTCTTAATTTCAGTAGGTTATAATTATATCCAAGTAAATTAATTTTAATAAGTTATAATTTTTTCATAGAGTAGAATAGTATATATGTCATTGATTAATAGGTATTAGTGTAATTAATTTTGTTGATAAAGAAAAGAGTAAATTACACTTGCACTTCATATGTTTTTTTTTCCAAATTGTACCTGATATCCCTCCATTTTTATACATTATTTTTAATCCCTTATGTTAACGTTGTTAACTATCGTTAATTGAAATATTTGACGAAATTATCGTTAGAGTATATTACACTCATACCCTATGTGTTTTTTTTTTCAAATTGCATTCGATACCCCTTTCTTTTTATACAATATTTTTACCTGACCAAGCTAGTGTCCAGGGAACCAGACACAACACTGATGGTGGCCGAAGCTACGGCGGGTGACGAGGAGGTGGTGGGGGTGGCTACGGAGGTGATGGTTTTTCCGACGGGAGTGGATGCACCTGAACCCAGTGTGGTGACGAGGACGACGATGAGGATGAAAAGATAATGCTGCCGTGGGAGAGGGAGGAGGATGTGGTGGTGATAAGTGAATAGGAGTTGTTGAAGAAGAAGAGAGTTTGTAAAATCCAAGATGTGACTTTGAGGGAGAAGATGAGAGTATTTTAGACATAAATTTTTATTAAAAACCTACTTTCTATTAAATTATTAAACGATATTTAAGAGGGATAACTACCGTTAATTGAAATATTTGACGAAATTGTCGTTAGAGTATATTACACTCATACCCTATGTGTTTTTTTTTTTCAAATTGCATTCGATACCCCTTTCTTTTTATACAATATTTTTACCTGACCAAGCTAGTGTCCAGGGAACCAGACACAACACTGATGGTGGTTGAAGCTACGGCGGGTGACGAGGAGGTGGTGGGGGTGGCTATGGCGGTGGTGGTTTTTCCGACGAGAGTGGATGCACTTGAACCCAGTGTGGTGACGAGGACGACGATGAGGATGAAAAGATAATGCTGCCGTGGGAGAGGGAGGAAGAGGTGGTGGTGATAAGTGAATAGGAGTTGTTGAAGAAGAAGAGAGTTTGTAAAATCCAAGATGTGATTTTGAGGGAGAAGATGAGAGTATTTTAGACATAAACTTTTATTAAAAACCTACTTTCTCTTAAATTATTAAACGATATTTAAGAGGGATAAAATCTGAGTATAATATGAGTTAAATAATTAAAATAATTTTTTGTAAGATGTAAAAAATGAAAAATATCAAATATAATTTAAAAAAAAAACAAAGAAATTGTTAGTATAATTTACTCTTAGAAAAAACGAACATGACCCTTACCTTGGTGGGGGTGTTCAAGTGTTAGGAGCAACCCAACTCAGAATTCCCCACCTTTTGGCATCTGGTGCTCTCATTCAATCCCAAAGACCCAGAACGAAGAACGGAACAAGAAACGACTCAACGAGAGAAAAAGTGTGGAAACAACTCAACATATTCGCATGGTCTTTCAACTTTCAACTCTTGGGACCAGACCGGTCGTTGATTTCGCTTCGCACTTTCCCCATTCCCATAGAACACGTTGCAGCCCCTTCGTTAGACCAATTCGCCGCATGAACAACACCCTTCCTTCACGTTAACCCCCAAATCATAGCCCTCTCTCTCTTTTTTTCCCTCAACCCTTGGAAACTGGAATGTTATATAAAGAAACAAGTTCATAAAGATTTGCCATGAGAATAATTCCCTTCTGTTCTTCTGCACTCTAAGGAACTAATTGCCTTCAATTCTGATAAATTGCGTTGTAAGGTTCTAATATGAGTAGCAATGATCAAACTTCTGGTCCTAGTCTCTACATTAGGGCTTTAATTTGCAACGCTGCTGCTGGTGCCTCTGCTGGTAATTTACCTTTTTTTTTTTTTGCTTCGACCCCTTTCCTATTATGGGTTCAGTTTTAATGGGTATCTCTCAATTTCGTCACTTTTGATTCCCAGTTGCTGCTGTTTTGGTCACTTCTCTGCTGATGTTTTAGTATTTCGAGTTTGACATTCACTGTTGGTGGATTAACTAGAGAATTGCATCGTGCAGGGGCAATAGCGGCTACATTTGTGTGCCCATTGGATGTGATCAAGACTAGGCTACAAGTTCATGGCCTTCCTCATGGGCAGAAAGGTACCCCTTTTTGCTGATTGCTGAATGCAGGGTTTTAGATTGTCTTAAATTGCACTTGCATCGTAGTCACGGTTGTGTTGGGTCACATGTGAGACGATGCTGTTCGCAATCATGGCTTGATTGGGTGCAATTGAGATGTTGCAATTCTGGTGTGGTCTGCAATTTGAAGCATTGAATTATTGCATGTGTGGTTTCACTTTTTATGCCATCAGACGTGCGCCAGTCAGAAGCTACAATTTGTAGCTTTTGCATCACATCTCACAATTTGACACAATTTCATTAGAAAATGTCGATATATGAGGCAAATACAAACACAGTTAATAGGTCTTTGACAATGCTATGGTTGATGTTGAATTTGTGTTAAGATTGAGAACTTTTTGATCATTGATAATTAATTGACTGAAGTTTGTTAGGTTGATGTCCCTTTGAGAAGAATTTGCTTTAATTTTTTAAGTGCTTCTCCTTTGAGTGTTTAGTGTTTGTGACTTTGTCATCAACTTGTAGTTGAAACTGGGTGATGTTAGTTCAAATCAAATTGTCAATGATATATTGTAGTATCAATGAATTCTGTCCTACTCCTACATTTGTTGATTGATTGTTTCTTGAGCCTAATTTTTGTTGTTCTCCTAGGTAGTGTCATTATCACAAGCTTGCAAAATATAGTAAGAAATGAAGGTTTCAGGGGAATGTACCGTGGCCTTTCACCAACAATAGTGGCATTACTTCCAAACTGGGCAGTGAGTTTTTTTTCCTGTTGCCTCTCTAACTACATTGATTAATGTCTATTGCAACTAAAGATGCAAGGCTCTGTGAAGCAGGGTTTGGATGTACTTCTGTTTTGTCTTGTTTCAGCCAGCATTATTTTGCCTTCCATCTTCTCATGTCATACACGGGTCTTATGAATAGCTGATGATAATCTTCAAATCATTTTTTATTTGTCTTATAATCCTCTCTAGGATACAGTCTTTACAAGCTACTTGCTAATATACTGTTCATTACCACTAGTTTTCTAATACATTAGTTTAGGCCTAAAGATAAACCAGTTTTTGCATCTGTTTTGAAATATAACTGATGATAATCTTCATATCAATTCTTATTTGTCATATAATCCTCTCTAGGGTACAGTCTTCACCAAGGTACTTGCTAATATATTGTTCATTAATCATTATGAACAGTTCACAAAATTATTGGTCTCATCAAAAAATGTTTTCACTTTCCTTGTTTGCTTCATTTTATAATAGAATATAGTGTTATGTTTGGTCTGCACTTCTGTTTAGGTCTAGAGATAAACAAGATTTTGCATCTCTATCAAAAGAAAATTATTTAGAGTAATTTGTATGGTCATATACTCATATTCATGTCTACTTGGTTGATACAAATCTGTGTTTAATTATTGTTGACCATACATGCCATTTCCACTCTTGAGAGTACTTTTATGATACCCTTACTAAGTTAAATTTTTTGAGGTTGGAAGAGGTACTATAACAGGCAACAATCTTCTAAAGTGATTGCCCCTTTGCCTTCTTGCTGGAGGTTTAATCCTGTCCCCCCTAGCAGTGTAAAGCAACATATGCCTTTGTATTTGTATGAAAAACCATTTAAAAATTAATCTCCCAGACCAGTTGCATGTACATTGCCCATGAAGATCCTTTTTCAAGGCATTTATTAGTCATTTTTATATCAGAAGATGGATAATGTTTCTTTTACTGTTTAATTGAATGTTTGTAATAGTTTCTCCTCATAGTTCGTATCTTTTCAAATAACATAAAGTCTATTCCAATTGTAGGTTTATTTCACAAGTTATGAGCAATTAAAGGGTCTTCTTCGTTCACGCGGTAAAATATTATTTTGGTTCTTCATATCTGCAATTGAAATTTGTATGATCTATATTGTTAATGATATATTGGAATACTGTAACAGATGGTTGCGATGAACTCACAACTATTGGAAATATTATAGCTGCTGCTGGTGCTGGTGCTGCAACAGCAATTTCTACAAATCCTTTGTGGGTTGTTAAGACAAGACTTCAAGTAAGTTAGTGCTTCTCATGTCTGTAATCTTAGTGAAATATTTGTAAAATAGGAGTCTATGATCTTCTCATTTATTATTCTTGTTCAAATGGCAAAATGAACCCGAACCCTACGGGTATCTGCCAGCGGGGAGGGCAATTACCCGTCTATTGGGGCTGGGGATGAGGGCGGGTATTTGCCCGCATTTTTTTGCAGGGATGGGTGTAGGTACAGGTACTATAGTGCCCTACCCACCTTGCCCCGGCCCGCACATATTTGTCATATATATTAAATATTAATATAATTAAATGTTACTTAAGTAAATAATTTATTTTTAAGCTTGACTAACAAGCAAGAAACTTGACTTTGAGAAAGTTCGTCCCTCTCCCAGCAAGAGGATGCGTGCCAAAGTAAATAATTGATATCATACATATACTCTTCTATAAAAAAAAAAGAATTATATTTTCCAAATTTTATGATTACAGTAACAATCTAGCAAAGAGTAATGAACCCTAATTCAACATACCTTATATTAAATTTGTTTTACATTCTATTTAAGAATATTGAACTATTATTTACTTTTATGTATAAATTTATGAATTTATTGGCAAATTCTTTTAAGATTGACGAATTGAACTATTATTTACTTATCTTTGTAATGTTGGATGATTATATTTTCTAATGTTGTTTATTTATGACTTAAGTTTGGACGAATCAATATTATGTTTACTTGTTTTTAATACTACTATATAAGAAATAGAAGACAACATTCATCAACATCAACAACACCTTTAACCCAAGTTAATTGGGGTCAGTGGTAGATGAACCCAATGATAAATCGTAAATGAGACAGAAAGAGAAAGGGAGAGGTGAAGAAAAAAGTGGAAATAAGACAAAAGAGAGAAGAAAGGGTGAAAGGAAGAAGGGAGAAAAGAAGAAGAAAATAACTAAAACAATTGGTTAAAAAAATTATCTTTGAAAATAATCACCTCTTAAACCATTTAATGTCATGGGTAGCCTTGGAATAAATTATGACAAATTAACTAATCGTTACACTTATATTGTTCTTGATGAATTTGTTAATTGGTTCTTATATATAGAATAGGAGGTAGTATTATGTGTGAATACTTTTAATGTTATGTTTGGATTAATTAAGAGTAAATTTTCAATTTACTTGTAGTAATTTTTTCTAATTAATATATTTTTATTGATTTATTAACTTTATACATAAGTAAAGTGCGGATCATGGGTGCGGGTATGGGTATATAGGTACCCAGCGGGTATGGGGATGAGAATTTAAGTTGCTACCCGCGCAAGTATGGGGCTGGATACAGGTATTTTTTAACATCGGTATGGGGACGGTTACTATAGTACCCTACCCAGACCCTACCCATTGCCATCCCTACACCCCTACTTGTTCTTGTCTACTCAATGTAGATATTTCTCAATCTTTAATACATGCCTATGCATCTGCCTTCTTATTTCTTTCAATGTAATTTTGAGTTTCTTAGATATTTCTGATGTATTTGCTATCCCACGTTCCAACTATTTAATTAGATTGAAAAGATGCTGATTATCATGTTTAAATTTATATCTCTGTTGAGATTAGGTTTAGAATACATCTGTATGTATCCCTTGGTTATGCCTTGTTCAGTTTCGATGAAGTTTACTATTATTAGTTATTTATTTCATCTATTCATGGATAATGACTCATGCTCTTGTTTTTGCTATGTTGGACATTAATTCATTTTTTGCTGATAACCATTAGACACAAGGAATGAGGCCTGATGTTGTTCCTTACAAGAGTGTTCTTTCTGCTTTGACAAGGATTACACATGAGGAAGGCATACGAGGCTTATATAGGTCAGTTTTGTTGTTTCAATATTAAGGTTGATGATTTGGGCTATACATTATGGAGTTCCCAAAGGTTGATATATACAATACAACACTTTTTTTAAAATGTGTGTTTGTACAACAAATGAGGAAAAAATATTTAATAGAAGAGGGAAATTTCTTTTATCCCTTTATTTTTGCAGGCACTCTGAAATCATAATTAACTATAAGTTCTATTTAATATTTTTGCATTTACCATTATCCATTTCCTTTTAGAAAGGGAAAAAAAATCTATTTTGATAAACTATTTCCTTAATCAAGATCTGTCATCATAGAAATAACTGCATTTGGCAAGCCTGCAAGCTAAGTCTTGTGAATAACATGTTAATTCGTTAGAGTAAGATAAATCTTGAAAAATTAGGCAGACCAGCATGAAATGTAGATGAAAAAATAATTCTAGTACGATAGTACCTATATATACTTCTAAACAAAATAAAAAATATCAATAACTGGACATGTTCATATATTCTTATTTGAATTTTTCAATATTTGGTATGCACGATCTATATATTAATGTTACAGTTGAGCAGTTAGATCATTGAGAATGATTTTCAATTTGAAGTTGTTAAGTGGAGTAAGTGTATGAAATCATACATCTTTATTGATTGATGCCCACCCATGTATATATATGAGATGCCAAGTTGAGTTGTAAATAGCGATGCAAACAGCCTTCATATTGTAACTGCTGCACAGTATAAAATCAATTTTTCGAGGGGAAAAAATAATAAACTGAACTGCCTGATAGCTCGAGTCTGTTTCTGTGTATTTAGTTGTGACACTGATATTTGTTAACGTGAACAGTGGCATTGTTCCATCATTGGCTGGCGTAAGTCATGTTGCAATTCAATTTCCAGCTTATGAAAAGATCAAGTCATACATGGCAGAAAAAGGTATGAATGCTAGCAATGAATTATGTATTTATTGAGCAGGCCTTGAAATAATAAGTGATTTTTTCTGTTTTTGTCATATTTGTTGCCACATCAAATGAAAAATTCCAATATTTCAGACAATACAACTGTTGACAAGCTAACTCCTGGGAGTGTTGCCATTGCATCATCAATTTCAAAAGTATTTGCCTCTGTAATGACTTATCCACATGAGGTATGTATGACCTCCTTCTGGCTAAATTAAAGATAACTGCAGGATCCCTTCGAGTGACAACTTTGTATTTTCCAACATTAACTATTGAAAAGTTTAATATTTTCAGGTAATACGATCCCGGCTGCAAGAGCAAGGCCAGGCCAAAACTATTGGGGTCCAGTATGCAGGGGTTATTGATTGTACTAAGAAGGTGTTTCAAAAGGAAGGCATTCCAGGCTTTTATCGCGGTTGTGCGACCAATCTATTAAGAACAACTCCATCTGCAGTTATTACGTTCACTAGTTATGAGATGATACACAGGTTTTTGGAGCGGGTTGTACCTCAGGACAAAGGGTATCCGCATGGCTTTTCTAAAGCCAATGCACTTAACAAGCCCCAGCCAAAAGCCAGTGGCAGCGACGCAGATAGGTGGCAACCACCATCTCAGTCTAACACGAAAGCTTCATCAATTCCTCAAGGAAACAAAGAGCAGCTAAAAAGACATTGACGATATATTTTTTTTTTTTATTTGTCTTTCCTACATTTAATTTATAGCTTTGTGGATCTGATTTTTTTTTTTTTGGTTGTCCGGCATGCCAATTGCTCAATTTTATCAGAATTGTGCATTATTTATTAAGGGAGTCTAGCTCAGTTGTTTGAACTAGGATGCAGTGTTATAAACTTCCTAATATCATGTTCAATTCCTACCGATAAAAAAAATTATTAACAAGTAAATAAAGGTGAAGAAGTGAATAAGAATAAGGTCATGTTCTCTAAGCATAATAATACGATGGAGTAAAACAAATGTGATTTCCATTTGGCTTTGAAACCTGATCTTGCTTGTGTGTGTATAATTTTGTGTTATTCAATATCTTCTGTAATTCAATGACTATTTTGATATTTGGTCATCACACATCCTTCTCATATTCCTGCATCACCTAAATTTGTTATGACAAGTCGAGGGGCAGTTGATTAAAGCTGTAGCCCATAGTAAGTGCGTTTCCTTTTATAGCTCTTGGGACCATACTTTATCTGTTTGTACACATTCCAGTTCCCAAGACTTGTGGTGGGATTACAATCAGACCATTTTGCGAGTGTCATTTTAAGCATTTATACGAGGTGTCATGTGTACCTTTATGATTTAAATGTTTTTTTTTTTTTCTGGCAAATTCACATTTTTTTTGGTTCTATATTTTTTTTTCATTTTTAATTCCTATAATTCCTATATTTTTTTGGTTCTATCATTTTAAGCATTTATACGAGGTGTCATGTGTACTTTATCTTTTGTTTTTGTAAATTTGTATTTTCCAATTTTGGTCCTTATTAGTGTGTATATATGGACTAAAAATAAAAAAAATTAAACTTTTAAGAGATTAAAATTTAAAAAATATAATCTTATAGGACTAAATAAGAACAAAAAGACTTATAAGAATTATATTTTTAAGAAAACATAAATTTATTGAGATTAAAAATGATTTTTTTTTTTTTTTTTACAATCGTACGAGAACTAAATAAGCTGACAATGTTATGAAACTGAACTCTGAAACATTTATAGGTAATGCTTTTTAATGTTATAAAACTGAACTGTGAAACTTTTATGTAATGCTTTTCAATGTTATAAGAACGGGGCAAAAGATTATCCATATCTCAAGCACCATGTCAACTTTATCTCTTTGGCCTTTTCGACGTTGATTATTCTTGCTTTAGCAAAATATATTCTTCTCTCCTGCTCTGACCATGTGCTCACGTTTCGCCTTCTCCCAGTTCACTTTTATTTTTCATTCATAATTTCTTTCTTAAAAAAACGAATATATTATAAAGAACAATGCTATTTTCGCATCATGCAATAAGCATTTCAATAATTTGGATTAATCAATCTTTACAAACATTTTGTTAATTAATCTTTACAGACACAACTGTAGAACTGGCTAATCTGAATTACTTTTACGGCACAGTGAAAATACCGTAAAACCCATAATCCAAAGGCAGAATGGGGAACACTTTTTTTAGTTGTCCTTATCATGCAATTTAACCAACTATTACACTTGTTCAATTAAACAATTTACATATATAACCATAGATTTCAACGTTCATTTATCCTCCAAACACTTCAAATATTGGATTCAATTTCTCTACAAGAAGGAGTTATAAAATTAATTTGATAGTTGAAGGGAGAAAAGAGAAATTATGACTTCAAATCTATTTCATAACAAAACTAACGATTAATAAATAATATTAACTAATAAAAAAATTCTCTACAAGATAATATACACTTTATGAAATAAAATAAAGTACAATAATAATCATTGATACCGTTAAAATTGTAATAATATATATAAAAATGTAAAATTATTTTTTATGTTGATAAAGTTTTGATTTTAATGGTTATACATTAATGAAGTAAAATAATTTTATATTGTTAATCAATAAAAATTTATTGTTGATATAAATTTTAAAATAATTATTATAAATTAAACAAATTTAGCATGTAAATAATAATTTATAATTGAACGATAATATAAAATAATTTTACATTATTAGTGCTTAACTAATTTTCTGTAAAATTTAATCTTTGATTCTATAATCACTTTAATTATTGTATACATTATCTTCTAAAGTGTACGACACATAAACTAATTATTAAGAATTAATAAGATTCTTCTAATGATATCCTGCTGAAAGATGTGTAATTTGTTGTGGATCACTGATTACTCGAGCTGAATAGGTACTATACGATTGGACTCTTCTTGCCAATAGAGTGATTAGTAACAGAGTCACTGATTGAGCATTTTTAGTTTAATATTTTTCTATTCCTCTTAGCTTATTTGAATTCTTTTGAACTCTTATTTTCTCACTTTAACTCAGTTTTTGTCTTAGGCAAACAATTTGGCTTAATTGATAATTGTTACTTATTTTCAAATTTTGTGCTTACTTGACCTATCTTCCTTGTGCAGGATCTATAGGATTCTACAGAACTCCAAATGGATCATATGAGTATTCCCAAGAAAGATAAGGAAAAGAGTTACAATTTTGTCGAGATAAGACGAGCTCAATTCTGTCATTTTGAGGATCATTTTAGGCTTGGAAGTTAAAAACTCTACACTTGAGCTTTGGGCTGCGAGTTGGGCTTTGATTGGTTTAATTAGCATAATTAGTTAGATTAGATGGGCCTAATCAGGGTCCATTATTTCCTACTGACTCAGTGACTATATATTAGTGTAGTTTGTAACACCTTGAAATTTTGATAACTTAAAATATATGTGTGATGTATTCCTTGTATTATTTGATTTCTTTATTAATTAGGATTAGTTGAAATGTTATGTGAATTATCCATGTGTCATTGCTTGGTGTAAATGTCAAGTATGTGAAGTTTGTCCGAGCTGCGTCGTAATTGAGTGATTCCGAGTTTAACTCGAAAACATGTTTTAGTAAAATCACCATTATGGATTGGTTAACCGTTGGATTGCCTTCATATTTTAAATATAGGTTTCTAATCCATATATGTAACTTTTGACCATTGAGATTGTCAAAAAAATGTCGGGCACGTGAGAAATTAATTTTTCACTCAAGCAGAAAATTCTAGAATTGGGTCAGCTCCCCCAGGCAAATTTTTTGCAGGCATTTTTGCTCACCTGGGCGAGTGAAGGCGGTGATAAATAAGTACTAGCATCCATAAATCATGAAAATGGCTTCCTCTCCCCCAAAATCAGCTCCCAAGCTCCCCCACCATCCTCCTCCACCACCCACAGCCACCAGAGACTACCACAAGGCACCGTCGCTTGCCATTGGACCACCGCACAAAGAGGAACACTTTAATCAGAGCATAATCTTCAAAACTCAACCCAAGGATTTGGTAGAGAATGGAGCCTCTAGTCCTCCTTTCTTGGTTTCTTTGAGGTAACCTTGGTTTCCTTTGTCTTCTTCTAGCTAGTTTAAGCTTCTCTTAGTGTCTTTTGTGTTTTGGGTACCGTTGTTGGAATTTTTACACTTCCTTTGAAAAACGCTTTGAATATGAGATGTTGTAAAAGTCTCCTTTTTATGAAACTGATGTCATTTCCGTGATCCTTATTGAACCCTGGTCACATTGGTGTGATCAGAATTTCAAAATGATGTCTTTTGATGTGGACTCCCAAAACACAATTTTAGTCTCTTTTTAAATTTGAGTTGGTATTTGACCTTGAATGCTACCGTTAGCCTTGTTTTTGGAATCTATACTAAATTATCTTTAATTTGGTATATAGAGCTATGCATTTAGGGCCAAAGAACATGAGTTTGAGAGATCCCAAAATGACGTTTCAAGGAGCTAACAAAGAAATATAGTTAGGTAAGGGGAGTTTATTATTTTGGTGATAGTTTAGATACCATAGTTGGGGGCCAGGGAGTCCAACTATGAAGATAACTGCCTGCCCCTGTTGTGTGTTGATTTTCAAGAAAAACTAAGTTTTTAACTAATGGGATGCGATGTATTTATGATTGATGTGTGTTTGTTCAACTAAGTTTTAACTAATGGGATGCGATGTATTTATGATTGATGTGTGTTTGTTCCTGTGTGTGCCCATTTTCAAGAAAAAACTATTTTTAACTAATGGGATGCGATGAATTAGCTTGTTGATGGATAAAACTGTGAATGATATTGTTGTACTGATTGGATTTTTGGGAAAAGTCTTAATTACAGAGGAGACTCTGCCAAAAATTTTATAATATGTTTTCCTATTGAATTCTTTATTAAATTTTTAAGTGGGCATAAGAGTGTGTTTTATATATTTTAGTTCTCCTCTTTAATTTAGAATTTTCCTAAAAATATCAGTCTTGTGATATGATGAATTGTGAATGTATGAAATTTGGGTTGCCTGAAAACATGAGGATTGTGAATCTCAGGCATATGTATTATGTATAGATGTAAAATGTGATTGCTTGTGATGTCATTGATGATATTGAAATTGAGATGCCATTGATGTAGTTGATGATGTTTAAATGAGATAATGTTGATGTAGTTGATGATGTTCAAATGAGATGATATTGTATGCATGATGATGATATTGAAATGATATGATGTTGAGGTTGATAATGACATTGATGAGAGAAAATGTTGATGTGAACAATGTCATTGTGTGTGGATATACATGGATACCCATGGGGTGTATGACGGGTTACCCTTGCGAGGAAGGATTTGTTCCTAGCCAAGTCATACATTGATGGTGCCCATGGTTGTAGGCTGTGTATGTACACGTGGGATGAAATGATCGGTTGGTTACCCTTGTGATGATGGATTTGTTCCTAGCCACGGTCAGTGCATCGATGAGCCCACATTGGTGTATTATGTATGTACATGGGGTTGCATGACGGGTTACCCTTGCAAGGAAGGATTTGTTCCTAGCCAGGTCATGCATTGATGATGCCTATGTTTCATACTTCATTTGTATGTTTGGAAATAGAATGAAGGCACTCGCGTGCCTGTGGGTTTCAATGGGCTGAGAACGCAGGTACTAAGGGTCATCAGGTTTGGAATTTCCTTGCGACGCTGGCTGATCACCGGGTGGGGGAATGGCCAGTGCACGACAGGGTGGCCCTGATAGGCGGTGAATCATTTTTCCTGTGAGAGGCTATTTCCGGAGATGGTACCACATTGCATGCTGATAGATGAGTCAGGTGCATGCATCATTCTATGCATGATTGTTTGAGTTGTGAAATGCATTGGATGATTGGTTTGTTGAGTGTGTATTGGAATCATGGATTTTTGTTAATGATTGTGGTAGGTAATGTTGTTTCCTTCCCAATTGCTGCTATCTGATGTGTGTTGGTTTTATATAATAAACTCACCCTTGCATTTGTTGTATCGTGTGGTTGGTACCTATGATGATTGCGAACTTTCGTTCGTGGGAGCAGATGAGCAGCAGTAGTGACCTTGGAGGGAATTCTTTTTGTTGGAGCCGCCAAGCCGACATGATGATGTTGGAATTCTTTTTTTGGGAAAGAGTTGTGTTTTATTAATCAACTCTTTCTTAGTTAGTTCTTCGATTCTTTTGTTGGTCATGTAAGATTCCAGGTGTAAATATATGTAAAACCAAATTAAATTTTGATATGTAAATGATATGTACTGGTTCAATATATGCATACATGTGTATTCAATTCTGTAATTGTATCGTGTGTATAATTATGGTATTATCGCGAAAAAAGTCTACTACCATTTTCATAATCAAATTAATGGAGTTTTCATATTAAAAATTGAAGTTACCCGATCTAGAGTTAGTGATATCGTAGCGACGAGGCGGGTCGTTACATAGTTAATTAGTTAGTTAGTTACTTCATTTGGTACAAACAAATTTTTTAGCTTCTTGTGCAAGTTTTCAGAATTAAATTCTTTTCTCTCTTTTTCTCTCAATTATTCTTCATTGTTCTTCAGTTTTCTTTTTCATTTCATTTATGTTCTATTTTCTTGCACAAATTTTGTGGCTCTTCCACTGATGATGATCATGGAAGGCTAAAAAATCAATCAATCCAATGATTCAGTCCAAGCAAGGAGAATTTGAGTTCTTGTTTGGTATTTCAATTTCTGTGTGAATGTCATTTTATTCTTCAATCCTCTCTTCAATTTTCATGATTACGAAAGTGTTTAGGATTGAAAACGGATTAGTTTATGGATTCATTTCCTATATTTGAATTTTAATCACAGATTGTTTAGATGATATTTCAATCTAGTTTGTGATTTCAATTGATTTAGGAGTTAATTCGATTGAACTGCTTCTAATGACATTGAATGAACCTTCATAATATGATCATTATCTGAGACCTATGATAATTCGCATTGCTTGATTTTGATGAATTGGATTGATATTCTTGAATTTGTTTTACAACATCTTTTCTCAATTCTGTCAGTTTCTACATTTTTCTTCAATTCTAGTTTGTGATTCTGCAAGTTTTATTCATTGTTTGCAAATTGTTCGATAAAAGTCCCCCTGTTGTTTATTAGTGAATTAAAGTTGAAACCAAATTGATCGTATCTCTGAGTCAACCTAGGTTAATCCTGTGCTACATAATTAGCGTAGTTTTATTTGTTTTGAAGCGGGCGACATTCGTTATCAGTCACTCCCTCTCATGAAGCTATAATGTTCTGTTTGGCCTCACCATAAAATAGAACTTTGAAGATTGATGTTGTTAGATACAGGGGGAGCTTGAAGAAGATCAAGATGATGAGGTCATTTGTCTTAGAAATGTTTTAGCTTTTTACATGTCATTCAATTGAAGACATATGTAATTTGTTAGTTGTTTAAGAGCTTCAACCTATGATCCCTTCCATTGCATAAAAATCATTCATTGCCATGCATACATGGTTTTTATCAAGTCACATGATTTGTAAAAAATCTTAAGATTTTCATGTTTGCATAAGATGCCAAGTACTCATGGTTAAGTTTTGGAAAAAACACTTTTAACACTAACTTAATCTATTACCAAAATATGGTAATATATTACTTAAGCCATGAAGAACTAATTAATCGATTACGAGGTAATGATAATCGATTACACAGTACAAAACACAAAATAAGTCTTCTTGAGTTAATCGATTACCATATAATCATAATCGATTACATTAGCACGTTTTTAAAGCTAGACTGTTTGTGGTAATCGATTACATAGCGATTTAATCGATTACTTTGCTCTTGTATCTTTTACAGGAAGAACAAAGAACACTTTAATCGATTAAATATGGTATTAATCGATTACTTAAGTGAAAATAATCGATTACATGGACAATTTAATCGATTACATTCAGTTGAAACAATTTTCTATAAAAAGTTGTTGGGTCTTTTGATTTTTATAGAATATTAGAATTCAAAATTTTCACTGTTTTCAAAAGCCTTCTGAATTTGAGAGAAGATACACTGAGTAACAAAGCTCTTGTCCTATAATTCAAAGATATTCATGTATCATTGATTGAATTCTTTTTGGACAAGATTTCAAAGGAGTTTCTTGGATAGTTTGTCTGAAACTTGTTTTCTTTCAACCTGATTCCAAATTGGTAAACACATACATTTTCATTCTTTGGATCATAAGGTTGTATCTCTCCTCTGAAATCTGGTTGTAATTCATTTTTTACATTTACAGCTTGTTAGTTGCTATTGCAAAAGGGTTTTTTAAGCTTGTCTAGAGTAGAGTTCTCTAGAGGGAAGAGTAGAGAAGGGTTTCTCCATGTCTTGATCATTAGAGGTCTAAAGGGTGTTTAGATTTCAGTTTTTTATCTAAGGTTGATAAAGGGTGATCTTTTGTAAGCTTGTAAATAACAGATTTTTGTTAATAGTGGAACTCTAGCCAAGATTTGGTTAGAAGAAATTGGATATAGCTTCTCTTGTTGAGGAGTGAACCAATATATAGTTCTTGGTGTTCTTTTAATCTCTTCTTGTTGTCATTGATTGCTAGTCTTTTGGATAATCTTTTCAAGATCAACAAATAAACATTTTCTGCTAATGCGTTCTGTAAAAGGCGAGTCTTGATTGACTGAAAGTTCTTTTTTGTTTTAAAAGGGTGTCCTTGTGATACGATCCTAAATCCGCTGCTTATTTCAAAGAAATTTTTAAAGATCCTGTTTTAACCAATTCACCCCCTCTTGGTTAATTGTGTGTTTTCATATTGTTTTCAGATGCATCTATTAGCACATCTATTAGAATTCAAGTGTTCAAGTTAATTTTTGTACATGTTTTCATCAATAAACATAGTCTCATAAATATTCTAGAAAATGGATAATTCTTCTTTTGAAGGTCTTTTATCCTTTAACTACTTTCTTTATCATTGATCAATGTGTTTAATTTTTCGGTTCGATAATCTAAAATTATATGATTAAAGTGCACTTGGACAAATTAATAATATGTACTAAGTAAAAGAAGATGTTATAGAAAGAAGAAAGGAATATCGAAAGAGGAAGATATTATAAGAAAAAGAAGGAGACATCAAAAAGAGATTGAGTAATCAAAGATACTTATATGGAGAAAAAAGAAATGACTAAGAGCATTACAACAATATGTTAATTCGAAGCGTCGTAGGGAGTTAAAGCATCTTTAGTGAAAGAATCCATTTTGGGTTCTTGAATTTACTTGCACATAAAATAAAATAGAACCTCTCTTTTTTGTCAAATAGCATTAAAAAACAACTTTTTTAAAAAAAATGGAGTTCATGAGAGTTCTTCTCCTAGAACCCAATCTCTAACATGAAAAAATCTTTAGCAATAATAATAGAAGGTATGGCGGATATGGGTTCTTGAGCTTAAGAACCTAGCTCAAGAACCCCAATTAAATATGCTTTTACGATATGAGGGTGTTTTGCAAGTTTCAACCCTGTCTGATATTTATAATGTACAAGTTATAACTACCCATAACAACTACAAGTTTCTAGTGAATCTTCACCGTCAATTGCTTTGGTCTTCTATCTCCATTATTGATTGCTTTGGTTTTTTATCTCCACCATTGATAACTTTGTCTTCAATTTTTACCATTGATGTCCGATCTTCATCTTTCGATAATCATCAAAGGACCAATTTTGGATATTGTAATTGAAAAATGGTGGTGTTAACAATAAGGGATTCTTTTGGTCAATTTATAATTGCTCAAACTATTGTTTTTTATGGCTGTTATGATGCTACTGTTGTAACGCCCTGAAATTTCAATAATTGGAAATAGATGTTTGATGTGTTTCTTGTGTTATTTGATTAGTTTAGATTATTTGAATTGTTGTGTAAATTATCCTTATGCAATTGCTTAATGTGGATGTTAAGTTATGTGGAGTTTGTTTAAGCTGCACTAAAACTGTGTGATTTTCAGTTTGACCCGAATCCTCCATAAATATATCTATGATCCTTTTCATGTGATCGAATTAGATGATGCTCAAGTAAAGGAAAACTTAACATATGAAACATTGCCTTTGAGGATCGAGGATTGAAGAACAAAGCACTTAAGAGGGAAAGAGATTTCCTTGGTCAAGGTGATCCGGGGAGGTACATCAAAAGAGAATGCAACATGGGAACTAGAGAGTCAGATGTGAGAAGCCTATCCAGCCTTGTTTGAATCAGGTAAATTTCGGTGACGAAATTTCTAATAGGGTGGGAGAGTTGTAATGCCCTGAAATTTCGATAACTGAAAATAGATGTTTGATGTATTTCTTATGTTATTTGATTATTTGATTAGTTTAGATTAGGTGAATTATTATGTAAATTATCCTTGTGAAATTGCTTAGTGTGGATGTTAAGTTATGTGGAATTTGTTTAAGTTGCGTTGAAATTGTGTAATTTTGAGTTTGACCCGAAACCAATTTTAGTAAAATCACAATTCTGGATTGGTTAACCATTGGATCTCCTTAAAGTTTTATAGGTAGGCTCCTAACCCACATATGTAACGTTTGACCGTTGGGATTGGATAAATAACATCGGAATCGTGAGATATTAATTTTTCACAGAAGCAGTGAAATTTCAAAATTGGGTCAGCTCGCCCAGGCGAGACAATATACCTTCCAAAATTCGCCTGGGCGAGCCAAGTTGGTTTTAAATAGGATAAAAGCATGAAAATCATGAAAAATTGGTCTACTTCTTCTTCTAAACCTTCACCCAACCTCCCACCATCCTCCTCCACCACCCACAGCCACCGATGACCACCACGAGCCACCGCCGCTTGCCGTTGGACAACCGCACGAAGAAGAACACTTTAATTAGAGCAGAATCTTCAAAACTCACCTTGAGGATTCGGTAGAGAACGGAGCCTTCAATCCTTTTTTATTGGTTTCTTTGAGGTAACCACGGTTTCCTTGTCTTCTCTTAGCTAGTTTGAAGCCTCTCTTGATATCTCTTGTGATTTGGATACCGTTATTGGGTGTTTTTACACTTCCTTTGAAAATGAGACATTGTAAAAGTTCCCTTTTTATAATATTGATGTCATTTTTGGGACCTTCGTTGAACCTCGGTCATTTTGGTGTGATTGGAATTTCAAAATGATGTTCCTTTTGATGTGTGCTTTCAAAACACCATTTTAGCCCCTTTTCAAATTTTAGTGGGTATTTGACCCCAAATGTTAATATTAACCTTGTCTTTGAAATCCATACTAAATTGTCTTCGATTTGGTATATAGAGCTCTGCGTTTGGACAAAAACACACATATTCGAAGGATCTCAAAACAACACAGTCAGGCTTTAACGAGAGAACTCATAGTTAGGTGAGGGGAGTTTATTATTTGTTTATAGCTTTTGATACCATAATTGGGGTCAGGGAACTATTAGTATGTAGGTGTCCTAAAGACAATCTGATTTATCAATTGAATACCTTGTACTATTTATTATTTCATGATTAATAAGAGCAAACTTTATCTTTATCATATTTATATCTCACCTATATTTATAGTTATATGCATTTAAAGATAAAGGCCCTAGGAATAGAACAAGTGTACACTCGAGGATCTATGATAGGGATCATGATCATGAGGATTCGAGGACACTACATGTTTATTGCCTAAAGCTAGTTCCTAGTCTTGAATCATCAAGAAAAGGCATTGATGATCTCAATAAGACTAGTACAACATCTTCCACTTGTATAAAGATACAAGGTAGGGACCTCATGGAATGCAGGCATGGTGATGCCTTAGCTGATGTCGAGAGACTCCACAAGGATTCTTTAAAATATCATTGTATTTGTAAAGTCTCTCATCGTTTGGTAGTGGGGATCGTCCTAAACTTGGGGATGTCATCGAATACTATGTCCTAGGGTTATACTTTGATTG
This sequence comes from Glycine tomentella, assembly GCA_007407185.1. NCBI lineage: Eukaryota > Viridiplantae > Streptophyta > Magnoliopsida > Fabales > Fabaceae > Glycine > Glycine tomentella. The sequence goes on from PYAF01000249.1 coordinate 99,283, forward strand.
TACGACTCTATCCGCCTGAAAATGGGGAAAACAATGTACTGTTGGGTATAACTTGAATACATGAGTATAGATGGACATGCCAAAAGGACTCACAATCCCTTACGAGGGATTAATCGTTCACATGACCGGTAGGCTTGGATGATTTCTAATTGACTCGGGAATCTATACATAGTAAGAGATCATGAGGAGTTATGATCTGTCTTAGAGTCAATAGAAGAAGATTCTTAGTTCCTGTGAAAAGCTATATTAGTCAATAAAGAGAGATGATACTTTATCCTTGCTCTCGACTAAATGTAAATGACGATGTGAGGGATGATGGAGGCACGGTATCCAAATTAGAAAGGTAGATCACTTGATCAATTCAATTATTTCTGGGGTCGCAGAGCATTGCTAGTGTCTTCTATGGTCATTAAATGAATTGGGTCCGTTAAAAGAGTTTAATTGGTCCAAGTTTATTTATGTCAATGACTAATTGGGCCTAATGGGTCACACACAAAGGTTATTCTTTATTACAAGTTATAGCGAGTTTGGGCCAATAATTAGTTATTGGGCTTTATCAAGACTATGAGTTAAATTGGATTATAATTGGACTTGAAGCCCACCTGAATCATGCATCCTATTTGGGGCATTAGTGGTGAAATTGGTTTCTCCACTAATGGGCCCAAATGTGTTGACAGGCCCGATGGGCCTTGGGCCATGATTCCTAGTAAGTCAAGGAGTTGACTTGACCAAAATAAGTTTTGGGCAAATTCGAAATTTAAATTTGAAATTTGAATTTTGAAATTTGAATTTTGAAATTTGAAATTTGAAATTTTGAATTTTGAATTCGAATTCAAATTCAAATCACAAACTGGGATAAGATTGAATTTATATTTGAATTTAAATTTGAAATTTGAAATTTGAATTTGAATTTGAAATTTAAATTCTATGAGGTTAGGTTGTTGAGGATAATTTAAATTATCTAAATGAATTATCCAACAAAGATTGGATGAAGATTCTCTCAACAACATTGTCATTTGAATTCTGAATTCAAATGAGTTATTGTTGCAACAAACTTTGGAGGGAGGAGAGGGAGAAGGTGGTGGTTTTTGGAGAAAATCTTGCTAGATTCGTTTTCCAAATTTTCCCAACAACTTGCGCTGATTTGGAGTGAGAGGATAATGTAATGCAACAACCTCATCTCACCATAAATAGGCGCCTATGTGGGGAGGATTGATAGAGAGAAAAATTTTGCCCCTTCCTCTCTTGGTTCTGAATCAAATTCCAGTTTTTCCTCTACCTCATCTTTTCTCCTCTTTTGCTGCACCTTCACCTGACCTCAAGGCACCTTCATAGTCTTGAGAAAAGAAACCAAATACTTGAAAGCCTCATACCTTGCATGCACCTGGCAAGCCACCAAGGAGAAGGAGGAATCAAGGAGAAGAAGAAGTTCTCACTTGCAAAAAGGAGATAACCGTGTGGATCACCATTGGAGGGCGTAATCTTCTTTAAGCCTTCAAGTGATAAAGGTATTTCTAAAACCCCAACGTGTTTCAATGAGTAATTCCTAAGCACACACATGAGGTGCATAGATGGTCTATGTTTCTGCATCAAAAATTTGTGGTTTTACCCTCATGGGAGCACACCGTGGTTGGACCAAGGTGCTGCATTTTTTTAATCTTTCAGGAACCCAATTATGGAGATATATGCATGTCCCCTGTTGCGTGCTGGTTTTCAAGAAAAACTATGTTTTAAACTGATGGGATGTGATGTATTTACTATTGATGTATGTTTGTTCCTGTTGCGTGTTCGTTTTCGAGAAAAAATGTGTTTTCAACTAATGGGATGCGATGAATTTGTTATTGATGGATAAAACTGTGAATGATGTTGTTGTTGTAATTGATTAGATTTTTGGGAAAAGTCTTAATTACAAAGGAGACTTTGCCCAAGATTTTGTAATATGCTTTCCATTTAATTCTTTATTAAATTTTTAAATGGGCATAAGAGTGTGTTTTCTCTATTGTAGTCATCCTCTTTAATTTATTTTTGTAAAATACCAGTCTCGTGGTAATATGGATTGTGGATGAATGAGATGATATCGATGTCGTTGATAATATTGAAATGAGATGCTATTGAAGTGGTTGATGATGTTGAAATGAGATGATATTGATGATTATGATGATGATGTTGAAATGAGATAATGTGATTGGGTTGATGATGTTGAAATGAAATAATGTTGATATAGCTGATGCTGTTGAATATTGATGTTTATGATGATGATATTGAAATAAAATGATATTGATGTTGTTGATGACATTCAGATGACATGATGATGATGTTGATAATGACATTGATGAGAGATAATGTCATTGTATGATGTAGAAACACATGGATACCCATGGGGGGTGCATGACTAGTTATCCTTATGAGGAAGGGTTGGTCCCTAGCCATGGTCATGCATTGATGGTGCCCACGGTTGTATGCTGTGTATGTACGTGTAGGGTGCAGTGACCTGTGGTTATCCTTGCAAGGAAGGATTGGTTCCTAGCCAGGTCAGTGCATCAGTGAGCCCATATTTGTATGTTGTGTATGTACATGGGGGGTGCATGACTGGTTATCCTTGCGAGGAAGGATTGGTCCCTAGCTGTGGTCATGCATTGATGGTGCCCATGTTTCATACTTCATAATTGCATGGATGGAAATAGAATGAAGGCAGCGTGTGCCTGTGGGTTTTTATGGGCTAAAAACGCAGGTACTAAGGGGCCATTCGGTTTGGAATTACCTCGAGACTCTGGTTGATCACCATGGGGAGAATGACCAGTGCACGACAGGGTGACCCTGATAGGGGACTGAATCATTTTTTCTGAGAGAGGCTATTTCCATGAGTATGGTACCACATTGCATGGTGAGAGTGAAATCAGGAGCATGCATCATTTTGAGCATGATTGTTTGGATTTGTGAAATAAAGTGGATAACTAGTTTATGGAGTTGTATTGAATTGATGGATCATTGAAAATGATTATGGTTGCTATTGTTGTTTCCCTTCTACTTATCGTCAGTTGATGCTTGTTGTTTATGTATACTAAACTCACCGTTGCAATTTTGTACCGTGTGGTTGCTACCTGTGATGATCGCGAACCTTTGTTCGTGGGAGCTGTAACGCCTCAAATTCCCTTTTTAGGTTGTATTGATTTTTACTGAAAAATACTTTTCCTTTTATAGATAAAATAGCAAACTAAAGTTTACTAATGGTTAATTTCAAATAAATTTTGTCACTAATTAATATTTAAAGGTTTAGTATAATATAAAGCATAATGCAATTCGATATTTGTTCTAATTCATATTACAAACGGCTCAAATATTTCATCATACAAAACATCTTCAATCAGACATCTTCAATATATCCTTTCATCAGAACAATCTGCCAATCCTTCTTCACTGTTCATCTACTCACCCAAATCAAATCGGGGTCATAGTAGGTGTCAGCCACTGACACAAAAATACAGGGTAAGTTTACGATAAATATAATTTAAGCAAATAAAACATATGACAACATCTTTTTAAAAAATGCATGCTTCTTTTTAGACTCTTATTAATTGTTACCAACAGTCAAGATAGCCCCATCTCTGTGGCATAGAACTGAAACGATCAATCAGGGTCCCACAGTGTTGCAACAGGATTTTCACCCACACTCATGTGATCATCATGGGTGGTGTGAGTTCCCCACTGCCAAGTACCCCCCAGCTCAGACCTCTCTTATCTGAACGCTCGAACTCAGTGCCTGCAGCTATCTGACACACCTCCTCTTGAGGCAACTCTTATACCTCCTCTCTGAGGTAACTCTTATAAACATATGAAACTGATTTACTTATTTCATATCTCTTTTCATTAACTCATATTTATTTTACTCAGAAACTCAACATAAAGTATGGAACTCAATTTTATATTCATGTACAGAATCTCAACATATTATTCATGTACAGAGGTTTATAGAAACACTCAGCAACATATGGAATTTAGAGAAATTCATAGAAACTCTTAGCAACATATGAACTTCATGGAAACACTCAACAACACATGAATATTCAAACACTTATTTACACAAAACAACACTTAAACTATATTTAGCATAAAATCCCCTATACATACCTTGTATGTTCCTAGAAAGCTTGTCAAGTTCTCCTAACAACTCCTAGCTTCCACGTGATTTTCTTCAAGGTGTGGGGTTTTTTTCTTTCTTATTTGGTTTAAGCTTTGAAAATGAAAGGAGGAGAGTGATATAAGGGAGAGTTACACGTGATTTTGGGGTAGAGAAAGTGACTTGAAAATGATTTGCATTTTAGGTCCCCCCCTTTATATAGTGTTTAGGATATAATTTAATATTCATGGACATATTTTCCCTTTCTAACTAAATGACCTTCGTTTAGTTTCATTCTAACCAAATTACCTCTTGTTCCATTGAATTGTAACTAAGTTAATGATGACTTTTTACTTTTATGAGAAAAATCTTCTTAAGCTTAACATACACCATACAAGTGTCATGCCACTTGTTTCCATCATGTGGCTTTGCTTTCCAAGTGGCTTATCATGAAGATTCTACTCCCTTCTACTCCTTCATTCA
>PYAF01000249.1:103982-145025 GCA_007407185.1 Glycine tomentella
GTTTCATTCTAACCAAATTACCTCTTGTTCCATTGAATTGTAACTAAGTTAATGATGACTTTTTACTTTTATGAGAAAAATCTTCTTAAGCTTAACATACACCATACAAGTGTCATGCCACTTGTTTCCATCATGTGGCTTTGCTTTCCAAGTGGCTTATCATGAAGATTCTACTCCCTTCTACTCCTTCATTCACGTGATTTACAAGTTTAAGGAGAAGGAAGACAAGTGTCCCACTTAGTTGGCATGTCTTGGAACTTCTCCACTTTTTAATTCTGGATTCGTTAACCGTTGGATCTTCTTAAAATTTTAAAGGTACACTACTATCCCACATATGTAACTTTTGACCGTAGGGATTGTTGAAATAATGTCTAGAGCTGTCTACGTGTTCTACCAAAGGAGACAAGAGAAGATTTTTCTTCTCATTTTGTATACATGTCCCAAGTGTCCACCACTTGTCTCTTTCATGAAGCTTGCCTTTACAAATGGCTTATTCATGAATTTTCTTGCCCATTCTACATCCTTCTTCACGTGGACTTCAAGCTTAAGGGGAAGAAAGACAAGTTTTTCTTCCTTTTATACCATTAAATGTCATTTTTTATGCTTTAAGAAAAATCTAATTTCAATTGTGGTTTTCCACATGGTAATTCCTTGTAGGAAGTCAATTTTAATTTGAATTCTTTCACCTAAAGATAAAATAATAGAACTCTAGAGATCTCCAAAGATTATCTTTAGTTTCATTACAAATAACTCATAACCAATCTCTACAGAGTACTATACAGACTTCAAGCACAAGATTGTTCTTATCTTAATTTCAATTGGTCTATTTTTCTTTTGATTATTAAAATTACTAAACCATTTTATTAGATAAATCTAAACATCCTACAATTGAGAAAATTCCACAGATTCTATTTCTCATTTTTCTATATTTTCTGATGCCCGAATCCTTCTGAATATAATTTTAAAATCGTCACCTTATAAAATTCATAGAAATTCTATTCTAAGGTTTCTTGTTACAAAATATCTTAATAATCTACTATCTAGGAGTGCTCTATACTTCCATCAAGTTTCCATAGAATTTCAAAGGGTATCTGATCATTTCTGGCCTGAAGGTTATTATGGTAATTTGTCACTCTAGGGATGTGATTGTAATTATCCAAAATGTTCAAGGGTATTTGTGTAATTTTACCACAAAATATCTAGGGGCATTCTTGTCATTTCTAAAATATCCAAGGGTGTTATCGTCTTTTTCACCTTAAGGACATATCTGTCATTTTTTATTTAAAGGAAAGGTAGTATGGTCATTACACCTAAACTATTTTTGTAATACCTCTAATTAATATTTCATATAAAATATAGATTATTCGAATATAACATTTACCTAATTTAACATTCACATCAATAATTTCACAAAAATGATTCACCAATATAATTATTAAAATATTAGGGTGTTACAGGAGCAGATGAGCAACAATAGATAACCTTGGAGGGAGATTCTTTTTGTTGGAACCACCAAGCCGACGTGATGTCGTTGAAATTCCTTTTTGGAAAGAGTTGTGTTTTGTTAATAAACTCTTTGTTGGTTGATTCCTTGATTCCTTTTTGTTAGACATGTAAATTCCATGTGTAAATACATATAATAACTAAACTAAGTTCTGAATTATGAATGATATGTACTAGTTTAGAATATACATACATATGTATTCAATTATGTATTTATTCTTTGTATGATAAGTGTGTTATTGCGAAAAATTTATTACCATTTTTCATAATCAAATTAATGGAGTTTTCATTAAAATTTGAAATTGCACGATTAGAGCTAGTGATATCGTAGCAACGAGGTGGGTCGTTACAACTGTCAATGAGTCTCTAGAACTGCTCCATGCTCTTTAGTTGGCTATTTCCTTAGGGTTTGCTGCTATCTCCTTCGAGTTGGATTGTAAACCAGTGGTGGGCAAGTTGAAGTTAGTAGAAGAAAGTGTTTCTAAGTTGGGATCGATATTAATGTGAAGTTTTTTTTGTGACAAGCTAATATGGTTTCTCATACTAAGGGTCGGTCCTACGATTTTATAGGCCTTGAGTGAAATAATAAATTTGCTTATATTTAATGTTGGGAAGATTCGAGAAATTCACTTAAATAAACAAGTTCAGATGATAGAAGAAGAATAGAGGTATCTCGCAAAGTGTTAGTTTATTATGAATAAACACAATTACAATGAAGGGGTATTGAAAGTGCTCTTAAGCTCACTGAACAAAAAATACAAAACTCCTTATAAAGGAGACAACAACTAATTGTATAACAAAAAATGGTTACAACAAAAAATAGTTACAATTACAACACATCCTATGTTAACTAACCACCAGACTGGATTATCCCTTATATGTGATTAGATGCTCTAACAAATTACAAAAGATTGGACGACCAATACAAAGGACAAGAGTATTGGACTAGACAACCAATGTTGTTGTCCACCGTAACTCTATCTTCCATCATCCAACAATCAACAATCTCCACCTTGGTTCAATAACATTTATGAATTACAAGCAACTAAGTTCATTTCCAACAAACTACGTTAAGTAGATCCAGACAGTGCATGAATTTGCCTCTTGAAATAGGTTTCGTGAACATATCAATTGGATTATGCTTCGTATGAACTTTCTAGACTTTGACCCTCTTCTTAATACAGATGGAGTGGTATTTGATGTCAATGTGCTTAGTCCTCTCATGATGGACATGATCCTTGGCTAAATATATTTCACTCAGACTATCACATAAAATGATAGCCTTTTCTTGTGGAAACCAAAGATTTCTAATCAAAGCCTTCAGCCAAATCCCTTCCTTTACTACTTTTGTCAGATCCATGTAATATGCCTATGTAGTGGATAAAGTCACTGTGGGCTTAAGTGTTTCCTTCCAATTGACAAGAGAGTTGCCAATTGTGAACATGTACCAAGTCATCGATCTCTTTCCATCCAAATCTTAGCATAGTCATAATTTGAGTAATCAACCAAAGCACAAGACGTCTCTCCATGGTAGACGAGTCCAATATCCATTATACCCTTAAGGTGTTTGAATATACGTTTCATAACTTAATGTTACCAAAGGAGTACATACTTGTTTTGTGGGTACCATCCCAAAACAATTCATAAATTTCTGATTGTATTCCCCCTGACATAGAAAAAGCTTCTTTTGGACTAGATCCCTCATGATCTCCATGCCCATAATCTTTCCAGCTCCTCTCATATCCTTCATTTGAAATTCACTACTGAGTAGTGACTTTGGCTTTTGAATTGCAAAAAAAAAATTTGAGATGCTATGAGTATGTCATCTACATAGAGAGATAGATGTGGAAAACATCCTTCACCTTGCTATGATAAACACACGAGTGAAAGGGACTTCTGATGTACCCATGAGAGACAATTAACTCATCGAATAACTTGTATCACTTCCTTGGTGATTGCTTCAGCCTATAAAAAGACCTCTTCAATCCATAGACATAATTTTCCTTTCCTTCCACCTTAAAACCTTCAGGTTGTTGAATCATAATGTTTTCTTTCAGTCTTCCATGTAGAAAAATAGTTTCGACATCAAGTTGCTCTAACTCCATGTCCAGAGTTGCCACTAGGGCCAACAAAACACATATGGAGTTGTGTCAAACTATTGGAGAGAATATCTCATTTTAGTCCACTCCTTACTTTTGATTGTAGCCTTTAACTACAAGACGTTCTTTATAATGCACGATTTCTTTAGAGGACAATCTATATTTCTACTTGAAGATCTACTTGCACCCACTACTTGTCTTCCTTCAGGTAGCTCAACTAAATCCCAATTCTGGTTCTTCTGATCTCTTCATTCTTAGCCATTGTCCATTCTTAGACTTCAAAACATGAAAATTGATGTATGTCTAAACCCATTAGACATTGATTTTCCAAATCTACCTTGCAACGAAATCCAATCTTCAAGCTTCTTCAAGAACACAAGCTCCTCAATTTCACGTTCAGCCCAAGGCTAAAAGAAAGCTTCAAAGTGCAACAATGGAAGATGGAAGAAGGTAAGAGATGAAGATGGAAGACACCATGGAGAAGCTTTCCAATAAGTCTAGGAAGAATCACCATAATAGCATTGAGAAGCCATTGATAAGATCCAAGAAGTTCTTGCATAAGAACAAGAGAGTAACTCTCACAAGCAATTCAGCATTTCATTAATTTTTCAAAAAATCAAAGTTCCACATTTAGTGTTGGACAACTTTATATAGAAAAATGAATGTACCTGAATGTAATCGATTAATTACTCTTAAGTAATCGATTAATTTGTTCTTGAGTTTCCTGGAAAAGATATATGAACAAAGTAATTGATTAATTCATCATGTAATCTATTAACCCAGAGTTTTCCCATTTCACAAAGTGGTTAGTAATCAATTACAGATAGCTAGTAATCGATTAACATAGACAGAAGTGCTTAGTAATCGATTACAAATAGCTAGTAATCGATTAACACAGACATGACTTGTTCTGTGTTTGTTATGAGTCCAAAATATACAAGTTAGCTTTGATGTGATCTTGAAGGGCTTGAGTTCTAGCTCTTGTCATGGGTCCTCTGAAGCTCATCAAAGGAAGTTCTTCAAGTTCTCCTTCTTGACCTGGAGCTTGCAATGGACCACCATCATCCCCATCTGTCATTTCATCCCATTTTTTGGGAATCATATCATTACCAAAGTTTTTATAGGAATCACAGGACCTTTCTCTATTGCATTCCAAACACCTGGGTCATTTGATTGAATAAATATTTCATTCTACTTTTCTAAAAACTGAAATGCTCTCCTTCAAACATCGGAGGATGATTGAGGGAGGCACCCTCCTTGAAGGTAATTTGTGTGGTATTCATTTTCTTTTTAAAGAAAAATAGTGATCTTGAATAACACTTAATAACTTGCTCTTGATACTAATTGAAAACAATAGGAATACCCACAATAACCAAGAGGGGTGATGGATAGTTAAATATTTTTCTATCCTTATTAGCTTAATTGACTTCTCTTGGACTTTTATTTTTCCATTCTAATTCAGTTTTTGTCTTAGGCAAGTAAGTGGGCTTAATTGCTAATTGTAGCGTATTTTTGGATTTTATGCTCACTTGACCTATCTGTCTTGTATAGGACCTACAGAGCTCTACAGAACTCCAAATGGAATGTTCTAGTAGTCCCTGGAAAGATAACGAAAAGATATACAAGTTTGTCAGAAATAAGCCAAGGCTAATTCTGCCATTTGGAGGGTCATTTTGGGGTTCGAAGTCAGAATCACTGCACTTATATTTTGGGCTGCGGATTTGATTTTTATGGTTGTAAATAGTAAATAATTAGAATTGATGGGTTTGTTCATGGCCCATTCTTTCCTTCAGACTTAGTCACTTTATATTAGTGACATTGGACAGAGTCTTTACATTACATTAATAAAAAACAGTTTTTACATTTCTCTCTTTAAGTTTTTAGGATCAAAATCCTTGCTCTTATTTTCTCTCAACTGTTCTTCCTTGTTCTTCCTTGTTCTTCATTTTCGTTTTTCTGTTCTTCCATTTTCGTGCAATCATTCCATGGGGCTTTCACTGATGATGATCATGGGAAGCTAAATACTTAATCAATCCAAGGATCCAACCCAAGCACAAGGAGAATTTGAGTTCTGGTTTGGTATTTCGAATTCTATTTGGATGTTCACTTTCTTCTTCAATTGCTATTTTGTTTTCATGATTATGAATGCGATTAGGATTGAAAATGGATTAGGTTATGGATTCATTTCCTAATTTTGAATATTAATCACAAATTAATTGGATGATATTTCAGTTAGGGTTGTAGTTTCAATCAATTTAGGGGTTAAGTCGATTGAATTGCTTCTAATGAGATTGAATGAACTTTCATAATAGGATAAATTTCTGAGAACAATGATGATTCGAATTGCTTGGTGAGGTGAATTGGATTGATGCTTAAATTCTGTTTTACATTACTTCTTTTCAATTCTGTTAGTTTCTGTGTTTTTCTTTAATCTTAGTTTACGTTTTTGCAAATTTTACTTACGCATATAAACTGTTCGATAAAAACCCCCCTTACTATTATTAGTTAGTTGAAGTTAGAACCATATTGATAGTGTCTCTAAGTCGACCTAGGTTAGTCCTGTTGTAACACCCCGTGTGCACCCGGCGTATTAACATTATCATTATATCAGAATAGCGCAGCAAATATGAACATACATCAATAAAGGAAGCTTAATAAAAAACAACTATATATTATATACATATATGGTGAAACCTGTTTAATACACAGAGTACATGCTTTTCAAAACTGTACAAATATCTATCAGGTGCCAAAATACATGCATAATCAACAAAATATGAGCCAACAAGCCCAATCCTCTATGCCTAGGGTTCTGATCAACCTCTATCCCGTTTCAGGCCTCTTGCCCTGGGATCTATCGGCTACTCCTGCACCATCACCTGCAACAAGAGCCCCAACAGGGTTGAGATAATAATCTCAGTAAACTCAGGTTCTTGGAGGTTTCCCTCCTCCCTGGTTCACTTCTAAGTACATTTACAACATAGCCAATATCAATTATCATATTCATACCATCAGCCTTCACGACTTCCACAAAACTTATAACCAACATATCACAATACAGCCACATCTGCACATCTTACTAGCACTAAGAGAACGTCTATCTCATGGATAGACCCTCTTTAACTTATCTAATGCCTGAGGAGGATCATCTGACAGGTACCTTATCTTAGGACTTATTGCCTTTGCCTAAGAAGCTCATCTGACAAGTATAGTTCCCCAGAATCACATTAGACTCTATCCAATGGCTAAGGAGGGTCGTCTGACAGGTACTTTACCTTGGGACTTATTGCCTTTGCCCAAGGAAGTTCATCTGGCAGATACATTTCCTTAGAACCGCATTGGATACCCACTCCGTAGAAGAGCATCTGACAGGTACCTTACCTCAGGGCTTATTGCCTTTGCCTGAGGAGCTCTCTGACAGTTACATTTCCACGGAACCTTTCTATTCTATTCTACTGGCCAGAGAATTCTCCTATAACCACATCATTATCCTATCATTTCTCTTATACTCCATACAGATCATACACTATCTTAGTGTTCAGTCAACATCAATCATCATATACATGTCTTATACCACAGCTAGACAATATTCAAATGCATGATATATCAAACCATTACCCTCTTGGGGTGCAGTGAAACACAAGAAAGGAGAACAAACTCCAAGAACAATGAGCTTACCTGGTCTCAGCTCAGTATCGGCTCTTCCGGCCTCGTGGTGACTACCACCAGCAGTCTGAATCTCACGCCCTACATTAGGCATGAAATCAAATCATCAATAACGGTTTTCAACCATTCGTATGAAAGGAAAACACTCTTTCCTTTCTATATCATTCTCTCTGTCTTCTAACTTAAGGTCTAACTTAAGGTTTATCATAGCCCAGCTTCTACTAAGCAATTCATTGACCCTCAGTGGTCTACCTCAGTCTGAATAAGGCCTTAGAGTCTCTTTAAGACTCTGTACCAACCAATTCAAAGTTCCACTAATACAAAAAAACCAATAGTTGTTGAACTTAGCCAAAACAGATATATCAACATGTTTTCACCGTTCATTTGGCCTTATGAGCAACTCTTGTAAAGGTACTTAAGTTCATATAGATCATAGTACCTTCCATTCACTCACTCTTCTTCCTCCCAAAGCCAAACTCAACCCAAACTCAATCTTTATCACAATTTCAGTTTCAAGGTTCCATATTTCTCAGAACAACCTCCTAACTATACTTTTCTAAAGAACCTAAGCCTAATTCCAGCCCTATCTCAAATGAGTCACTATTCACTCCATTACCCATTACACAAATTAAACGGTGAAAGCATGAGTTTCTTACTTCAAACCTGTCGAGGAAGGCTGGAGAATCCCTTCTCCCAGCTCTGGCGTCCTTGAACTGCCTTCTTTTCCTCTCCACAACTCAGCTCTCTCAAGAATCTCAGGGAATGGGGTTTCTCTCAAAAGCTAGGCTGAAATTTGGCTCCTAAGTGGTTCTAATCAAGATTATAGGTGATTAGGAGGTGTTTAGATGGTTTATGATGAAGGTATGGAGCTTTTAAGGCTCAGAAATGGCTGCCTGGCCAGAGGAAGAAGATGAATAGTGTTTTTCCTTCCCAAAAATGCGAAATGGCCTTTTATGGTTGGCCTGCCAGATATCTGGCGCTGATCGCGCCACCTCTGGCGCTAACCGCGCCATTCCCGTGCCAATAGCGCCAACATCCAGAACCTGTGGCGCTTCTCGCGCCAACCTTGGCGCTCCTAGCGCTGGCTGCCAAACTATGGCACCCCAGGTGTCAACCTCCAGAGACTCTGACGCCCTACGCGCCAACCTGGCGCCCTTGGCGTCAGCTTCCAGTGGTTCTGGCACTGATCGCGCCACACTCCCTGCATGGTTTTCTCAACAGCACATCTGGCGCTATCCGCGCGGTATTCCGCGCCATCCGCGCCAAGTCTCAGGGTTATTATACCTGTGCTACAGAATTAACGTAGTTAAATTGTTTTAGAGCGTTACGGCAAGCGCTTATCAAGGGCCCCGGGTGAATTGGTTTAATCTTGGTCTTTTAAAATTATTTATAAAATCAGAGTCAAATGATCTTAATCACTTTTAAACCAAGAATGCTTTTAATCAATCGAATTACTTAGCACAAGAAATTAATAACTCAAAACAGAACTTGTTGAGTAATGATAATAACACCAAGAACTAATGAACAAGATTACTTGAAGTAATAGAGATAAAGAAAATCAACACAAGAAATTTATACTGGTTCACTTCTCAAGAGAATCTACATCCAGTTTCTTTTAATCAACACTAGATCAGAGTTCCACTATTATAAAATTTTGTTCTTACAAGCTCTACAACAATCCTTCTTTATCAACCCTAGATAAAGAATAGAAATCTAAAACCTATTAGACTCCTAATGATCAAGAACAAGAGAACACTACTCTGTTCTTCCCGAGAGAACACTACTCTAGTAAAGAACCCTTTACAATAACATCAAATAACAGTAATTACAAAAACGAAATTACAGTCAAAGATTATGGAGAGAAACAACCTGATCATCCAGTGAATATGAATGGATACGAGTTACTAATCAAGGTTGAATGCAGAAACAGATTTTCAGAACATGCTCTCCATTACACGCGCCCAATAATCGATTAAAATGACTCATGTAATCGACTAAATTACCACTTAATCGATTAAAGTGTTCAAGGCTGAATTCTGGGTTTCACAACGAACAAGATAATCAATTATACCGAGCTATAATCGATTAAAGCAGTGAAGTTTTATATCTAAGCCTCTTGTGTAATCGATTACAATATTTGGTTCTTTTTGTTTGCCAGGCTAGTTGCCTTCTTTGGTAGGCCAGTTGAAGATCCTCCCGTCTCTGGAATTACAGGAAGGCTACGCCCCTTTCTGGGTGAACGCCTCTTGGCATATTCGACTGACTATCACCACTACATTGTCAATGAAAGATTGAAGCTTCTCTTGGCTTCGAACGGGTGAATCAATTAAGGCAGTGAAGCAAGCTTTTTCAAATAGCCTATCTAATCGATTACAGTGTTTGGTAATCGATTAACTTTGTGAAAACATGATTTTCAAGATATCTTGTGTAATCGATTACTGTAAATGGTAATCGATTAAAGCAACAATGTATTACTTTTGATTTACACTATGTAATTGATTACAAGAAATGCGTAATCGATTAATATATTCATTAAAGCTTTTCCAGTTCTAAACACGAACCAAATAATCGATTAAACTGTTCATAAAAGCTTTTCCAGTTTTAAACATTAACTAAATAATCGATTAATCTGTTGGGTAATTGATTAAAACAGTGAAATTACATTTTTCCAAAAACATTACCCATTTAGTTCTTTTTCGAAATAACTTTGATGAAAACACTTAAGCATGTAAATAATTATATGCATGCAAATGCAAGGATCAACAGATTTGCTTCTCATACATTTCAATTTGGACTTCAATCTTCAAGGCATGTGAAAAGCTCAAAACATTCTTCTAAGTTAAAAGCTTCATTCTTCTTGTTGCTCTCCTTATATCCAACATTACTCACACCATACTCACTTGGCAACTCAAGTTTATATGCATTGTTGTTGATCCTCTCTAAAATCTTAAAAGGTCCATCTCCTCTAGGTTGGAGCTTGGATTTCCTTTCTTAAGGAAATCTATCATTCCTCAAATGAAGCCAAACCAAATCTCCTTCATTAAAGATCACTTGCTTCTTGTGCTTATTGGCTTGCTTAGCATATTGTTCCACCTTCCTTTCCACATGAGCCTTCACTTGTTCATGCAATTTCCTAACATAGAAGCTTTAGACAAAGCATCATGATAAATCATAAAAGAAGTGTTAGGTAATGGCAATAAATCAAGAGGAGTTAAAGGATTAAAGCCATAAACAAATTGAAAAGGAGATAAGGAAGTAGTCTTGTGAACCACACTATTATAAGCAAACTCAATGTGAGGTAGACACTCCTCCCACGTCCTCAAATTACCCTTGATGTACCACTTAGCTTGTCTCTTGTTGAATTTGCCTTGACTTTTCAAATATTTAAGAGACTCATGATCACTATGGATCACAATGCTTCTAGGGAATCCATGAAGTCTCACCACTTCCTTGAAGAAGAGATTGGCTACTTCACTAGCATCATCATTCTTGTGACAAAGAATGAAGTGTGCCATCTTTAAGAACCTTATGGTGATGTTGTTTATTGCCCTATAATCAGTACACATTGTCCATGTTCCCTCCTTCTTAGGTACAAGAATAATTGGCATGGCACAAAGACTCATGCTCTTAAGGAGCCACCTTTTGTCAAGTAGCTTTTCCACTTGGGTTTGTATCTCTCTTGCTTCCATGGGTGAAGTCTTATATGCTGGCCTATTAGGGAGTGAACAACCTAGAATCAAATCAATTTGGTGCTCTATGCCTCTTAAAGGAGGCATGCCAGTAGGAACTTCTTTTGGAAAAACATCTTCATATTCCTCCAAAAGAGATTGCATAGCTTTGGGCAATTTTTCTCCTTCATTTTCAACATGTAAACAAAGAGAGTTAGGAACCATATAATAAAGAGGTTGTTTGGCTAATAAAACTTTCTTGATTTCCTTTTCACTCAAGAGCAAACTCTCTTTAATCTAATAATTTTTTTCTCTCATTTTCTTTCTATTTTTTTTCTTCTCACTGGTTTTTCTCTTTGGTAGCTCACTTTCTTTGCCTTTTTTTGTGCAACATTTTTTTTCAAGTGCAGTACTTTTTTTCAGCTCTTGAATTCTCTTTTCTTTCATCCTCACTTGATCTTCCCACACTTGTGTAGGAGTCAAAGGCCTCAAAATAATTTTCTTGCCTAAGTGCTCAAACTCAAAAGTGTTCTCCATGCCATTGTGTATCACTTTTCTATCATATTGCCAAGGCCTTGTAAGAAGAATATGTCCAACCTCCATAGGTACAATAGCACAAATAACTTCATCATTGTAAGAATTAATGGAAAAAGGAATGAGCACTCGAGAATATACCACCACTTCTCTACTTTCACTAAGCCATTGGAGCTTGTATGGCCTTGGATGCTTTGTAGCTGGCAAGTGTAATTTCTCAACAAGCCTTGTACTAGCCACATTTGTGCAGCTGCCTCCATCAATGATAAGTGAGCATACCTTGTCTTCAACTAAACACCTAGTGTAAAAAATATTTTCTCTTTGAGTATCCTCTTTTTCTAGGCAAAAATTGCTCAACATTCTCCTTACCATCAAGAGATCACCATCCTCGGCCTCCACAAGGGTAAGTTCTTCTTCTTCTTCACTTGAAGAACTATTTGAATCACTTGAAGACTCGCTCTTTATGCCTCCATCCTCTAGCAAAATCAATGTTCTCTTGTTGGGACATTGGGAAGTAATGTGACCCTTACCAAGACACTTAAAATACTTAATATAGCTTGATCTTGTTGGAGTAGGATCCATAATTTTTTTGCTTTAGATCTCCACCTTTGCTTCTTTTATTTTCACTTGAGAAACCTCCCTATTAGGCTTGTCTTTCTAGCTGGTAGTTGCAGCCTCATTGGTCTCGGAAGATTTTCTCCTTTTTAGTTGTTGCTCCACCCTTTGAGCTTTGCGGACTAGCTCCTCTATTGTGGTATAAGAATGTAGCTCCATCACATCTTGAATTTCTCTATTCAAGCCATAAAGGAATCTAGCCATGGTTGCATCTTGGCCCTCCACAATCTCAGCCCTCATCATCATCAATTCCATCTCCTTATAGTAGTCATCAACACTCTTGTATCCTTGGAATAGTCTTTGGATCTTGTTGTGGACTTCTCTTGCATAATAAATGGGAACAAATCTTTCTCTCAAGCACACCTTCAAGTCATTCTAGCCATTTATTCTTTGTCTCCTCAACCTCCCTATGTCCATTTAAATTTGGTTTCACCACACCAAAGCATAGCCACCAAATTCAAAAGTTGCTAGAATCACTTTTTTTTCTTCATCAAATTGTTGGCATGAGAAAATTTATTCTACTTTCATCTCCTACTCAAAGTAAACTTCAGGATCATAAGTGCCAAGGAATTTTGGAATTTTTATTTTCACTTCATTCAATCCTCCATTCCTCCCTTCTCTCTCTTCTCTCCTAAACCTCCAATCTTCCTCATCTCTATTGTGCCTCCTAAGATTATGTCTCCTATTATTTTCTCTTCTATTATTGTTTTCTCTCCTTGACGATCCATATTTCTAATTGAAGATCTACTTGCACCCACTACTTGTCTTCCTTCAGGTAGCTCAATTAAATCCAAATTCTGGTTCTTCTGATCTCTTCATTCTCAGCCATTGTCCATTCTTAGACTTTAAAACATGAAATTTGATGTATGTCTAAACCCATCAGACATTGATTTACCAAATCTACCTCTTAATGAAACCCAATCTTCAAGCTTCTTCAAGAACACAGGATGTCCTCAATTTCACATGCAACCCAAGGCTAAAATAAATCTTCAAAGTGCAGCAATGGAAGATGGAAGAAGGTAAGAGATGAAGATAGAAGACACCATGGAGAAGCTCTCCAATAAGTCTAGAAAGAATCGCCATAATAGCATTGAGAAGCCATTGATAAGACCCGTGAAATTCTTGCACAAAAACAAGAGAGAAACTCTCACAAGCAATTCAGCTTTTCATTAGTTTGTCAAAAAATCGAAGTTCCACATTCAGTGTTGGACAACTTTATATAGAAAATTAATGTAACTGAATGTAATCGATTAATACATCCATGTAATTGATTAATTACTCTTAAGTAATCGATTAATTTGTTCTTGAGTTTCCTGGACAAGATGTGTGAACAAAGTAATCAATTAATTCATTATGTAATCAATTAACACAAAGTTTTCCCATTTCACAAAGTGTTTAGTAATCAATTACAGATAACTGGTAATCAATTAACACAGACAAAAGTGCTTAGTAATTGATTACAAATAGCTGGTAATCAATTAACACAGACAGGACTTGTTCTGCGTTTGTTATGAGTTGGTGTGCTTCTTCATGCTTGTCCAAAATATACAAGTTATTTTTGATGTGGTCTTGAAGGCTTGAGTTATAGCTGTTGTCATGGGTCATCTAAAGCTCATCAAAGAAAGTTTTTCAAGTTCGCCTTCTTGACCTTGAGCTTGCAATGGACCTCCATCAAAATTGCTTCCTGATAAATGGATGGTTCAAATGAAATGATGTCTTCTGCTAACTGTAGCACATAAGACACATTATCAAAGCCATATCATTGGGTACACTTGAGAGCTTTAGAATATGTATTTCACAAAGTTTGCACGAGTGACTTTTCTTTTCAAACATACTCTCACTCAGTCTCAGCTTTTCTATTTATAAAAAAATTGTTTTAACTAACTGTAATCAATTAATTCGTAAATGTAATCGATTATTTTAACTATTGTAATCGATTATTTTATCCATACAATCGATTAAAGTGTTCATCAAAAATCTGGAAATCTGTCACGAATAGAATAATCGATTAAATCACCTTATAATCGATTAAGCTAGAAAAACTAAGTTTTTCAATGCACACTAGTAATCGATTAAGTATCCATTTAATCAATTAACACAGACCATGCCTAAAAATTAACAATGCATATTTAATCGATTACGAATATCTAGTAATCGATTAAACCAAATGAACATGTTGTGTAAAATTATGCAGAAGCTTATGTAATCGATTATTTTCCAAGATAATCGATTATCACAGGAAGTTCCTAATTCTGTGTAAAGCTTATTTAATCGATTATGAACCAGTGGTAATCGATTAAAATGTTCTTAAGGCATTTTCCAGAAATCATACACACGCCTGTAATCGATTATTTTACCAAATTAATCGATTAAAGTAGTGAAGAACTGTTTTATACAATTCCTAATGCCTTTAACAAATTCTATAAATTTTCTTATTACCACATGATTAATTCCTATCAAACAAATGTATGAATGCATGAATTATCAATAGCCAATGAGGATTATAAAGCTTTATCTAATGAACCAAGGTCAAACACAATTACATATGCCATCAAATTGATTGGGCATGTAAAATATCAAAACTCATTAACTTCAATCATTTTTGAATCCTTTGCTTAAGCTTCTTTGATTCTAACAATGTCCTCCTTTTTGATTTTGAGCATGCCAAATACTTTATTAATGAAAGATACTCTTTGACTTCAATGAAGAGATGTATGATCTGAAAATTTCTCAGCTTTTTGCAAAGATCAAGTATCATCATATATTGATTGAAAAACATTCAAACATTCATTCAAATATTCTTTAGGCATTTTTATACTAACTCCCCCTGAGTTGAATAATCATTATCAGAGCATATGTTCATATTTCAATGCAACATTTAACTTGCTTAATATTATAGCAATTTCAATCATTAGAGTAATTTAAAATCCAATATCAATATTACTCATTTCATTCTACTACTCCCCCTATTTGGCATGTCAAATTCAAAAATTGAAATTAAAGCGTACAAATAGAAAGAGAAATAGAAAATACTTCATTAAACATTGAAATGAGCAAATTACAACAAATATAAAATAAAAACTAAATCAAGCTTAAAAACATAAACACAAAACATAACACAAACTTAAACTTAGACTAGAACAAAGATATTTATCTAAATCCCTAGATTCATCCCTAAACATCTTGGATTCCATGTTCTTTACCCTAGTCTTAAGTTCATCTAATGAAGAATTAACTTCATCTCTATGTTCATGATGTAAAGAGAATAAAACATCCATCTTTTGTATCATTAAAGATTCAAATCGAGAATATTGAGGCCCAGATGATGCAGCTTCTTCTTGTTCTTCTCCAGCATTTCCAACTTGGATTCCTTCATCATCTCCCTCTTCTCCTTCCGCTTCAGCCAAAGGAACTGGTTGACCTGCCATTTGCCATCCATGTGGTGTCTTCACCATTCCAAGCTTAGTGAGGTACTTTTCCTTGATTTGACTGTTGCCAGCATTGGTGTGTTCCATGACTTCATTGGATACATCTACTTGAAAGTAGTCAATGAATCTTGAAACTAATATAGCATAAGGAAAGGGGTAATTACCAATCTCTTAGATTTCTGCATGATCTCTTGAAGAATAAGAATCCAATTTAGCTCGATTCCATTCTTTAATCCATAAACAATTTGGAGATCATCATCAGTGGCTTGTGCATGGTTAGTGGATCTTGAAGTAAGGATATAGGTGATGATGTAGTGTAGGAGCCTATCTTCATGTGTTATAGGTCCAGTACTTAATCTTAGCCTAAGATTCATATGAGGGTCAATGAGCATACCTCTATAGGTTTCCATTTTGTTGTAACCCTCAGTTTCTTCATCAAACCTTCTTTCTCCATCAAAGGAGATCCCAGCAACTTCATGCCAAATTTCTGGAGTAATCTCCATAGCTACTCCACTCACTTGGGTGAGGATTGTTCCATGCATAGAGATTTTGGCACCGCTATAAAAGACTTTTACCAAGTCAGGGTAAAAAGTCTCATGCATTTCAACGAATTTAGTTAGACCTTGCTGTTCTAACATTTTAAGGAAATGAAATCCTTGTTTAATAAACCATCCAAGGTTCAAGAACTTTGGAGGGTTGAGTAACTTGGTAGCATTGAACTGGAGATAGTTCATTTTGTCAGCTTCCTTGGTGAACCAATGATCAAGTCTGCTAATCACAGGGTTTGAGGATTGAGCTTGAGCTTTTCTCTTTGAAGTTTTAGCTTTTTTGGAGGTAGACATTTTGAGAAAGTAATGGAGCACGAAATTGAGAAACAGGAAGAGAAGAGAAGTTTTGTTCAGAACTTATGAAGCAAAATGATGTCAGAGCTAGAACATAGAGACAAAGGATAACAGATGCAAAGCTTGAAGGTGTGAATTTTCAAGTCTCAAAAGTCTCTATTTATAGGCAATTTGGATATAATGAGCAGTTGTAAATACGAAAATATAGCTGTTATGACCATTTACCACTACCATTAAGGCTTAGATTCTATCAAATCATGGTTTATTGCAGTTGGGCAGTTTCAAAACTGTCAGATTTTTGCAGTAACCACTTAAATAATCGTTTATTTCATTCAAAATTTCAATTCTGAAAAATGAGGTAATCGATTACAATACAGGGTAATCGATTATTTCAGCACAGGTTGCTTATAGAAGAAGAAGTGTAATCGATTATAATTGGAGATAATCGATTAAAGCAGAGTGAGGCATAGTTCTCAGACATACATGACTCACATAATTGATTAATACGATCAAGTAATCGATCATTCCAGATAAGTTTAAAATTTGGAAATCATTATGAAACACATGTAATCGATTATTTCATCGTTTTAATCAATTATTCCAGAGTGAACTTAATTTTTCAGAAACTTGAGTAGAGAATAATCGATTAATTCGATGGTTTAATCGATTACAACAGTCTTGATTCATTTATTTAGAAGCATCAAATGAGCAAATAATCGATTAAGGTTTTGTGGTAATCGATTATATAAGTTTTTTTTAACAAACATAATCAGATTTAGCAGCATCTAGCATGCATTCAATTTCCAATTTAGTTAATTTCTTTCACACAATATTTAAGCCAGTCATTTAAAGAGTTACAAACATAGGAATATCAATCAATATATACTAGATTCATCTAATATACCAAGCATGTTTCTTAGAGTAAAAAACCTATCTCTATCCAAGGGTTTGGTAAATATATCAACCAATTGTTTGATACTTTCAACAAATTCAATTTTAATATTGTCGTTTTGCTCATGGTCTCTGATGAAATGATGTCTGATTTCTATGTGTTTTGTTCTAGAATGCATGATTGGATTCTTGGAGATATTTATAGCACTTGTATTATCACATAGAAAGTGGAATGTGTTGAAGTTCCACACCAAAATCTTGGAGTTGTTGCTTCAACCATTAGCTTTGAGCACAACAACTTCCAGCTGATATGTACTCAGCTTCAGCTGTTGACAAGGCTACACATGATTACTTTTTGCAATGCCAAGAGATTAAAGAGCTCCCCAATAGATGACAAGTACCACTTGTGCTCTTTCTATCCAATTTGCATCCTGCAAAATCAGAGTCAGAGAATCCTATTAAGCTGATAGTTGTACCTTTTGGATACCAAAGCCCCATTTTTGGTGTAGACTTTAGATACTTTAAGATCCTTTTTACTGCAGTTAGATGAGACTCTTTAGGATTGGCTTGATATCTAGCACACAAGCAAACACTTAACATAATGTCAGGTCTACTTGCTGTAAGATAAAGCAATGATCCTATCATTCCTCTATATCTTGACTCATCAACTCTTTTCCCTTTTTCATCTGAATCTAGATAGGTAGAAGTTGCCATTGGTGTTGTTGCAGCTTTGCAATTCTCCATGTCAAACTTCTTTAACATTTCCATGCAATATTTTGATTGACAAAGGAAAGTTCCATTCTTCATTTGCTTAACTTGTAGTCCTAGGAAGAATGTGAGCTCTCCCATCATTGACATTTCAAACTCTTTCAGCATGCTAGTTGAAAATTCTATACACAAAGAATGATTAGTGAAACCAAAAATAATATCAAATTTGTACCAAGAGTATGTCTTTGTCTCTTCTTTTAATGAACAAGGTTTTATCCACTTCTCCTCTTGTGAATGATTGATCAAGCAAGAACTTGCTTAATCTCTCATAACAAGATCTTGGATCTTCTTTGAAACCATATAAAGCTTTTCTTAATCTGTAAACATGATTAGGATATTAATGATCTATAAAACCTGGAGGCTGGTTAACATATACCTCTTCATCAATATAAGCATTAAGGAATGCACTTTTCACATCCATTTGAAACAATCTAAAATTCAACATACATGTATATGCAAGAAGTAACCTTATGGCCTCTAATCTAGCAACTGGAGCATAAGTTTCATCATAATCAATGTCTTCCTCTTGGTTGTAACCCTTTGCAACCAATCTAGCTTTGTTTCTTATTATGATGCCACTTTCATCCAGCTTGTTAATAAAAACCCAGTTAGTGCCAATAGGTGTGTGAGTGGAAGGTTTAGGGACAAGTTCCCAAACATTATTCCTTTTAAATTGATTTAACTCATCATGCATAGCAATCAACCAATGTTCATCTAGTAAGGCTTGTTCAATATTATTTGGTTCAATTTCTGATACAAAAGCCATAGTACAACAGAGATTTCTTAGAGAAGATCTAGTAGATACTCCCTTAGATACTTCACCAATTATGTTGTCTAATGATAAATCTGTTGTGGTCCTCCAATCTTTGTGTTTAGGTGTGGTTGCTTCTTGATTGGACTCTAGTTGTGATTCATCTTCTTCTTGTTTACTAACTTTAATAGGCTGCTCTTTTTCCTCTTTAGTTTCTGCATCATTGTCACTTAAAGCTTCTTCTAAAGAAGGGTTAGATTCATCACATACAATATGTACTGATTCTTCAATACGCAAGGTTCTCTTGTTAAAGATTCTATAGGCCTTACTTTGCAAGGAATATCCAAGAAAGATGGCTTCATCAGCTTTTGAATCAAACTTGCCAAGATCATCCTTACCATTGTTTAAAACAAAACATTTACAACCAAATACTTTAAAGTGAGAAATGTTTGGTTTCCTTCCTTTACAAATTTCACAAAGGGTTTTCATCAAATAAGGCCTTATGAGAATTCTATTCGAGGTGTAGCAAACAGTGCTCACTGCATCAGTCCAAAAGTGCTTAGGTAATTTTGTTTCATTTAGAAGAGTCCTCGCTCCTTCTTCAAGTGATCTATTTTTCCTCTCCACAACACCATTTTGTTGAGGTGTTCTTGGAGCTGAAAAATTGTGGTTAATTCCAAAATCTTCACAAAACTTTTCAAAATGTTCATTTTGGAATTCACCTCTATGGTCACTTCTAATTGAAACAATATTACAACCCTTTTAATTTTGAATTAATATGGCTAGTTTCTTAAAAGCTGTGGGTGCTTGGCTTTTAGATTTAATGAACAATGTCCAAGTGTATCTAGAATAGTCATGTACAATAACAAAGCCATAATAATTTCTTCTTATGCTCATAGTTCTTGAAGGACCAAATAAGTCCATGTGAAGCAATTCAAGAGGTCTAGAAGTAGAGACCATGTTCTTACTTTGGAAAGAATTTTTAGTTTGCTTACTTTTTTGACATGCTTCACTAATTTTATCCTTCTCAAACTTAAGCTTAGGTAGTCCAATTACTAAGTCCTTTCTTAATAACTTGTTGAGATGATGCATGTTAATATGAGATGTTCTTCTATGCCATAACCATGTCTCATTTACTTTACCCATTAAGCAACCAGTTTTATGTATGAATGCATGGTTAATGGATAGAACATAGATGTTACCCTTCCTTTTGCCAATATGTGCAACTTTCCAAGTTTTGCCTTCATGTATCAAGCAAGTCTCATTGTTGAAGGTGACTTTGAAACCCTTGTCACACAACTGACTAATGCTTAGTAGATTGTGCTTTAGCCCTTCAACATAAAGGACATCCTTGATCTTAGTGGTTAAATTGTCTCCTATGTTGCCTTGCCCAATAATTCTGCCTTTATTTTTGTCCTTATAGGTAACATATCCTCCTTCTTTAAGTACTACATCTGTGAGCATGGATATGTCCCCTGTCATATGTCCAGAGTGTCCACTATCTAGGTACCATATTGATGATCTTGCTCTAACACATATCTGCACAAATCAAATTAAGAAGAGAAAAAGGGTCCCCAATTTAAGTTGGGTCCAAAGGGGTTAGTTGCTTTCTTTCTTTCCTCAACCCATATGCATTCTCCATTTGGAACATAAAACCTTTTAGCAAAACACTTATAAGATATATGACCTTATAACATACAATAATTGCAAGTAGGAGATTTTGATGAATTAGCATAAGAAAATCTATGATAGGCATTTGGTTGATTGTGCTGCCATTGGTACTCATGTTTTGGAGGTACAAACTCAATTTTACCTTTAGTTTTAGTTCCATGTTTATATCCCAAACCATAAGTATTACCAACAAATTTTTGGACACTTAGCATTTCATCTAAGTTACATTTGCCTTTGTAATACTTCCTTAGCAAATCAACCAAATAACTATTTTCAGTTTGCAAAGCCATATTTCTTTATCTTTACTCAGCTTGTACTCATCAAATTCTTTCTGCAATTTATTGCATTTATCAACCTTAGAAATGGCTAGGGAGCATGTACATCCATTTTCCTTGTAACTTGAAAGAAGCTTGTCATGTTCCTCATTCAATTTACAAAGTTTTTCTTGAAATTCAGCAAGCTTGGATACATGCCATCTTAAGTCACTCTTAAGCTTGTTGTTTGCTTTAGCTAGTTTTTGAGCTTCACTATGCATTTCATGAAAAGCATCAAATGTTTCTTCTTCTTCACAAATGGTAGAAGTATGGCATAGGTGAGCTTCAACTTCTTTTTCTGAAGAGGATTCAGAACTTGTAGATTTATTGTCTTCCCAAGCAATGTAGGCTTTTCTAGACCTTCCATCCCTTTTTGATCTCTTCTCAACTTGTGGCTTCTTTGCTAGTGAGGGGCATTCAGACTTTATGTGACCTTGCTTTCCACATTCAAAGCAAGTGATGGAGGAGTGGTTGTTGTTCTTGTTGGTGTTGTCATTTCTTTTCTTTTGTTGTGGATACCTTCTGTTTTTATTTTTCCTCAAAAACTTGGTAAACTTCCTTACAATGAGATTCATATTCTCATCTTCATCATCATCTTCACTTGAATCTTCTTCTCTTTCAATCTTTTACACCTAACAGTCCTGAAAAATTCATCGGAGGATAATGCAGAAATTATTATGTTCTTTGCCTTTGAAATCATATTGAGTTGCTTTCTTTTGGTATTGATTTTCCATCAACAACTTTGGTAGGAATGAAAGGGCCTTTCTCAATACAATTCCAAGCACTTGGGTCATTAGATTGGATGAAGATTTGCATTCTGTTTTTCCAAAAGCTATGTTCTCCTTCAAACAAAGGTGGTCTATTCAATGAGGCTCCCTCCTTGAATGTTATTTGATTAGCATTCATTGTCAAAGATTTAAAAAGATCTTGAGCAAATTACAAGAACTAACTCTTGATACCAATTGAAAATATAATGAACACTTATGCAAATAACCAAGAGGGGGGTGAATTGGTTTTAACTCAAGAGTTTTAAAATTTTCTTTCAAAACTTATAATAGTAGAAGACTTCAAAAAGATCGTATCAATTTAAAACCAATTAGAAAACACTTTACTTCATCAATCAAATTACTCTTGTGCAATAACCAAGTTTATATGATGAACAAATTCTATACTTCAAGAATTAAATGAAATATAAACTGAAATCTAATGCACGCAAGATTTATACTGGTTCACCTCTCAACCCCGGAGGCTACATCCAGTTTTCTTCCAACCAAATCTTGGTTAGAGTTCCACTATAACAAATATCTGTTCTTTACAAGCTTACAAATGATCTCTCTTACCCTCCCTAGGTAAAATTCAAAATCTACTTCCTATAGACTTTTCAAAAGACCAAGAGCCAGAGATCCCCTCTCTATTCTTCCCTCTAGAAACCCTTTCCAGAAAAAGCTTTAAAGAAACCAAATGTTATATGGAAATTACAACACAATCAAACAACAAATATTAACCAAACTCAAGCTTTAGGTACGAGAAAGATATCACCTTATAATCCTCAGCAATTACAATGATATGAATGATTCAATCAACCTGGGATTATATGCAAAAGATGACTACCGCTCTTTCTTGATCATTTCTTTACGCACTAGCTATAGAAACTCTTCAATCCTTGAGTATCAAGACTAAAAACTCAAGTAAATCTTCATAACTTTCAACACAATTGATTATCTCACTAATTTCAGCCTTGGGTACACTTGAGAGCTTTAGAATATGTATTTCACAATGTTTGCACGAGTGACTTTTCTTTTCAAACTTACTCTCACTTAGACTCAATTTTTCTATTTATAAAAAAACTGTTTTAACTAATTGTAATCGATTAATTCCTAAATGTAATCGATTATTTTAACTATTGTAATTGATTATTTTATCCATATAATCGATTAAAGTGTTCATCAGAAATCTGGAAATCTGTCACGAACAGAATAATCGATTAAATCACCTTATAATCGATTAAGCCAGACAAACTAAGTTTTTCAATGCATACTAGTAATCAATTAAGTACCCATTTAATCGATTAATACAGGCCATGCCTAAAACTTAACAATGCATATTTAATCGATTACGAATATCTGGTAATCGATTAAACCATATGAACATGTTATGTAAAATTACGCAGAAGCTTATGTAATCGATTATTTCCCAAGATAATCGATTATCATAGGAAGTTCCTAATTCTGTGTAAAACTTATTTAATCGATTACGAACCAATGGTAATCGATTAAAATGTTCTTAAGGCATTTTTCAGAAATCATGCACACGTCTATAATCAATTATTTTACCAAATTAATCGATTAAAGCAGTGAAGAACTGTTTTATACAATTCCTAATGCCTTTAAAAAATTCTATAAATTTTCTTATTACCATATGATTAATTACTATCAAATGAATGTATGAATGCATGAATTATCAATAGCCAATGAGGATTATAAAGCTTTATCTAATGAACCAAGCTTAAACACAACTACATATGCCATCAAATTGATTAGGCATGTAAAATATCAAAACTCATTAACTTCAATCATCTTTGAATCCTTTGCTTTAGCTTCTTTGATTCTAACAGTATTCTAATGTTGAGGGTGCATTTGAAAATATTGACTAGTCTCATCAAGTGCTTCAAATTGCTTCTGATAACTAATGTTTTTGATTGTGGAGCTCTCAAATTCCACTTGCATAATGACATCCTCAACCTTGCCCAAATCTTCACCGAATTTAGAATGTAGCATAAAGAGTTCATTAAAGATGATATCTTTACTCATAATGACCTTTCTTTCATAATGACCTTTCTTCCAAAGAGCATAAAGATCTAGAAGCACTTCATGAGTTGAAGGCTCCAATGACAAGGTCCAAAACCAAGCTTCTATAAGAAGAGATGGCCAAGAGAATCAAGGATGGACTACTCATCAAAGGCAAGGAAAGAGGAAGCCACAAGGAGCTGAATTGGAGCACATTGAAGATTGTTGAATAACTCGATTAGCGCGAATGTCGCGCTTAGCGCAATTCCTTTCTTATTTTCGTAATTTTTGTAACGACCTAAATTTTTACTTATTTTTATTTTTACTTAAGGGTAAATTTCTAAGAAATGTATAATAATAAAATTTTTAAAGCGTAAAATTTGCAAAAGATTTGTTACTCATATACATAGCCAATGTCTCTGATACAAAAGTTTACAAGTACACTACTTTTCTCAAAAATCCGGCTTAGTTCATAACTTCTTTTATATATCTTCACTACTCCAAAGCCTCATGGAACCTGTCCATCATTGCCATCTAAAAAAAAACATGAAACAGATCAGGTGAGAAATAAATTTCTCAGTAGGCAAAGCTAAATCCCGACCCTATTATTAGGTTAGTAAAATAAAAAAAATCAAACACATCCACAAGCAATATGCAACTATATGAATGCATGAGACGAACTATCCCAGGGCAAATGGCCTCCACATATCGTACTGTATGTGGCCACACTGAGTGTGGACACTGCTATAGTCTTACGCAAACATGCATGAATTTTGCCATATATCCTTGCACCTAGGTACTACATATCGTACTGTATGTAGCATCAGATTCTGTTTCCCCAAAGCCTCGTACTGGACTTGGAACATGGAAACATGAATCCACCTATCTTAATCACATCAACATATCAACATCCATAAAAGTCAAATTCATAAGCAAAATATATATGATATCATCATTTATATCATAAGTATGGTTACACCACCATATCTTATCCATTAAGCTTATGAGTATAGTTACACCACCATACCTTAATCAAGTAAAATTATTACTAACTTATGCATAACCAGAGAATAACTTTAACTACAGAAAAATTATGTTAGTAATTTAACTAATAATCCTCAATATAAATAATATCTAATTACTTTAAACCTTTATAAACAAAGATTCTCACCTAGTATACATCTTAATTTTCCTTTCACCTACCACCTCACTAATTAATCCTCAAAATCAAATCATCAAGTATTTAAATCATTCAACTCCACACCATTCATCCTCTACTTCAAAAATTAAATCAAAACATGTCCATAAAAATATAAACAGACAGTCCAAAGTATCATTGAAATCACCTCAAAAGATCATCAAATAGGCTTCCATACTTCACTAATATTAATGGGTATAAATCATAGCCTATCTTAAAACTTAAATCAACATATTCTCATCAAAGAATAACCTTTAAACATCACGAAATTCAAGCCTAAATATCAACCATAAATCAGCCTACTAAAGCATGTAAATTAATCCAAACCATTGATTAACTAGAGATTTAAGCTTAACCTACCTCAAGTGAGTTTGAGTCTTGATATCTTTCTAAGCTTGTTAAATCCTTCCTAAGGTTGTTTGCCTCTACACGTGATTTCTTCAAGGTGATGGGGTTTACTTGATTTAAGCTTTAAAGGGAAAGATGAAATGAAATGAAATGAAAGTGGTGTGAGGGAGAGAGTTCACGTGAGGTATGAAGAAAGGAGTGGTCTTGGAAATGGGTTTGCACTTAGGTTCCTCCTCCTCCCTTTATATAGTGTTGAAGAAATGATTACTTAGAGAAAAATCTCATAAACCATCATTATTCCTTTACAAGTGTCCCTACACTTGTTATAATCTTAAGGCTTCCTTCCTTTCTTCCTTCCAAGTGTCCTACCACTTGGCATGATCTTAGAGCTTCTTCTCCTTTGCTTCCAAGTGTCCAAAATCATGAAGTTTCTCCATTTCTCTTGCATTTTTGTGGAGTAGCTTGCTAAGGAAGATTTTTTTGCATTTTTATCCCAAACCTATTTTAGTAAAATTCTAATTCTGGATTCGTTAACCGTTGGATCTCTTTAAAATTTTAAAGGTACACTACTATCTCACATATGTAACTTTTGACCGTTGGGATTGTTGAAATAATGTCTAGACATGTCCACGTGCAAGATGGACGAGTGCAGAGAAATCTTAGCTTGATTTTTATGTTACCTTACATCCATGCCATACAAGTGTCTTGCTACTTGTTTTCATCCTATGGCTTATCTTCCAAGTGGCTGAATTCAAGGAGCTTCTTCCTCATTCTCCATGCTTCTCCATGTGAATGACAAGCTCAAAGGGAAGGAATACAAATTTTTCTTCCTTTCATGCTACATGTGGTCATTGTTGATGATGAATAAAAATCTAGTTTCAATATGGTATTTTCTTAAAAGAAATCCAATTTAATTTGAATTCTCTTATCTAAAGAAAATTTTGAATATTAGAATTCTAGATGTTCCTAAGAATTTATCCCAATGATAGTTTAAATTAATCCCAAGCAATCTTATACAGGGCAATACATAAACCTTTCATTCTAGACTACATCTTTATCTTATTTTTGATTGGTCTATACTTCTCCTGACCATCAAAATTACTAAATCATTTTATTAAATAGGTCTATTCATCCTATAATTAAGAGAAAATTCTCTAGATTTTATGTACCATCTTTTCATATTTTTCTGATGCGTGAGTTTTCTTGAATACAACCTCAAAGTTGTCATCTTCTAAAATTTGTAGAAATTTTATTCTAGAGTTTTGTGTTACAAAATATGTTGATACTTAGTCAGCTGAGTGTATTTTATAATTTCATCAAGTTTCTACAAAATTTCTAAAGTTATTTGAGCATTTTTGGCCTAGGGTCATTTTGGTAATTATGCCATTCAACCTAAGGGTATTTTTGGTCATTTTCAAAAATGTCCAAGGGCATTTTTGACATTTTCATCTTAAGGGTTTTCTAGTAATTTCTACTTCTTGGAAAGAGTGATATAGTTATTTTTCTCTAAACATACTTCTATCCAATGATCATCACATTTTTATAATTTTGGGGATGTTACAATTTTCATAATTTTCGTGACCTTCATAATTTTCGTAATTTCTTGTTTATTTGGGTAATAGGCCTCAATGTGGAATAAAATAAGCCCAAACTATGTGTTTTTATGTTTTATTAGATGTTTAACTCTATAAGTAATCAAATATTGCTATTTTTGGATAACTTTGATTAATGAAATTAAACATTTGCTAGAATTGAGAGCTTAGCCTTTTCTTGGTTCTTGGTTGAACCCATATTGATTCTTATCAATGAAGCTTTCCTTTGTGGCGAATCCTCCTCTACACTCCACTACAGATCGTGGCGTCATTCACTCCATCTTCTTAATCTTATCATCTTTTGTTTTTAAGTTCTAAACAACTATCCTTTGAGTCTTCAAATTTGCATCCTGAAACGATCCAATCCAAGCGTTCATGCCTTGATCGTCATCGCGTGGTAATCAGAGCTTGAATCCGGAGAGTGTAACGACCCACGTCGTTGCTACAGTATTAGTAACGCTAATCGTGCAATTTCAATTTTTAATGAAAAACTCCATTAATTTGATTATGAAAATGTTAGTAAATTTTTCGTGATAATACAATTATCATACACCTGATACAAATACATAATTGAATACACATGTATATATGTATTATACCATTACATATCATTCATATGTCAGAACTTAATTTGGTTTTACCTATATTTACACCTGGAATCTTACATGACCAACAAAAGAATCGAAGAACTAACTAAGAAAAAGTTGATTAAAAAAACACAACTCTTTCCCAAAAAGAATTTCAACGTCATCATGTCAGCTTGGCGGCTCCAAAAAAAAGAATCTCCCTCTAGAGTCACCTAATGCTGCTCATCTGCTTACGCGAATGAAAGTCCGCGATCATCACAGGTACCAACCACACGGTACAACAAATGCAACAAGCATTAGATAGCAGCAGTTGGAAAGTAAACAACATTACCCATCACAATCATCAACAAAAGTCCATTATTCCAATACACATTCAACAAACCAATCATTCAATGCATTTCACATCTCAAACAATCATGCATAGAATGATGTATGCACCTGACTCATCTATCAGCATGCAATGTGGTACCATATCCCGGAAATAGCCTCTCTGAGGAAAAATGATTCACCGCCTATTAGGGCCACCCTATCGTGCACTGGCCATTCCCCCCGGTGATCAGCCAGCGTCGCTAGGGAATTCCAAACCTGATGACCCCTTAGTACCTGCATTTTCAGCCCAATGAAACCCACAGGTACATGCGTGCCTTCATTATATTTCCATCCATGCGCATGAAGTATGAAACATAAGCATCATCAATGTATGACCATGTCTAGTAACAAATCCTTCCCTGCAAGGATGACCAGTCATACAACCCCCATGTACATACATAACTCAGCAATGTGGCCTCACCGATGCACTGACTGTGGCTAGGAACAAATCCTTCCCCGCAAGGATAACCAACCAGTCACTGCACCCCACGTGTATATACACAGCATACAACCATGACACCATCAATGTATGACCATCGCTAGGAACAATTCCTTCCACGCAAGGATGACCAGTGATACACCCCCATGGGTATTCATGTATATCCACATCACATAATGACAACCATGGGCACCATAAAGGCATGATCATGGCCATGAACAAATCCTTCCTCGCAAGGATGACCAATATGCACCCCATGGGTATCAGTGTACATACACATCACCTAATCTCAATATCATCATCATATTATCCTTATAAACATCAACTTCATCTCATTTCAACATCAACATCCATTTCATCATTATCTCATTTAAACATCTTAAACCACTCATCATTATATCATTTATACATCATCAAACACATCATCATTATCTCATTCAACCACCACCAACACATCAATAACATCTCATTCAACATTATCAATGACATCAATATCACCTCATCCATCCACAATCCATTTACTACGAGATTTGGTATTTTAGGAAAATTCTAAATTAAAGAGGAGGACTACAATATAGAAAACACACTCTTTTGTCCATTTAAATATTTAATAAAGAATTAAATAGGAAAACAATGAATACACTCAAATACCAAGAGGGGGGCTGAATTGGAATAACCTTGACCTTTTAAAATTCTTTATGAAATCAGAGTTTAGGATGTTAATCACTTTTAAAACCAACACAACTTTAATTCAATCAAACAACTCAGTCCAAGATTCCAATCACAAAACCAACACTTGTTGAGTAATAAAGAAATCATAATAGTTGAGAAAGAATCTTCTCAATCAACCCTAGACAAAGAATCAAAGTTCTAACACCCTATTAGAAATCAAATCACCAAGATCCTGAGAACCCTGCTCAGATCTTTACCCCTAGAGAACACTACTCTAGAAAGCTTGAAAGAAACTCTTTGAACTTAGCCTTACAAAAGAATTTGAAACTCAAAATAATCTACAAGAAAGTTTAAGAGAGATACAACCTGTGATCCTCAATGAATGAATGAATGCACGAAGGATTTTACCAATCAACACCAGGTTACATGAATATCAAAGCTCAGAATCAACTTTCTTGAAAAATATTTCTTAACTCATCTTCAACTATGAAGCAAAAATGATCTTTTAATCTCAAGCAATAAATTTAATTCTCAGAAAACTGTTTCTTGGACAATGAGAACTTTTTCTTGTGTTGGAATTTTGTAATCTGAAGTATATGATGAAATGTGATCAATATTGAAATCGCAGACCCAAACAACTTTATATAGAAAACAGTTTTAACAGATAATAATCGATTATTACGCAAGTGTAATCGATTATTTTAACATATGTAATCGACTATTTAACCAAGTAATCGATTAAAATGTTCTTGAGACAATCTGAAAATCTTTAACGAATAAAGTAATCGATTATTCCATGAAGTAATCGATTAAATCAGTCGGTCTTGTATATGCAACAGGCCTTGGTAATCGATTACAGATTGTGGTAATCGATTAAGGCAGTCATATGCAATTTCTAGAACAAGCCTATGTAATTGATTACAGATTGTGGTAATCGATTAAGGCAGTCATGCATGTTTTAGAAATACAACTATGTAATCGATTATGATCATCTTGTAATCAATTAAAGTGTTCGTCATGGTTTTTCCAGAATCAAACAGAAGCTGGTAATTGATTATATCCTTGTGTAATCGATTAAAGCAGACAGAGCCATGGAATATGCACAAATAAACTCTTAAGTTCTTTTCTTAAAACATTTTATGCATGAATATGTTTATGCTTTATGCAATGCAAGGTTCACAAGATAAGCCTTCTTAAACCATTCTACAAATTACAAATGCCTTCAATTGAATGGCATGTAAAAAGCTAAAACCTTCAAGTGACATGGGCTTTTATCCTTGATCTTCTTCTTCAGCTCCTCTTATATCCAACAAACATATTATAAAAATTTGGGCAGAGTCTCCTCTATAATTAAGACTTTTCCCAAAAATCCAATCAATTAAAACAACAACATCATTCACAGTTTTATCCATAATGAAAAATTCATCGCCTCCCATTAGTTAAAAACACAATTTTTCTCGAAAATGAGCACACAATAAGAACAAGCATACATCAATGATAGATATATCGCATCCCTTTAGTTTAAAACATAACTTTTCTTGAAAATCAGCACACAACAGGGACAGGCAAATATCCTCATAGTTGGACTCCTTGGCCCCTAATATGGTACCAAAACTATAACTAAATAATAAACTCCCCTTACCTAACTAGGAGTTCTCCCTGTTACAGCCTAGCGGTGTTGTTTCGCGATCCTTCGAATACGCGTGTTTGTCTGAACGCAGAGCTTTATATACCAAATCTAAGATAATTTAGTATAGATTTCAAAGGCAAGGTCAAAATTAACATTTGGGGTCAAATACTCACTCAAATCGAAAAGGGGCTAAATGGTGTTGAGAGTTCACATCAAAAGACATCATTTTGAAATTCCGATTACACCAATGGGATCGGGGTTCAACAAGGATCACGAAAATGACATAAATTTTATATAAAGGAGACTTTTACAACATCTCATTTTCAAAGGAAGTATAAAAATAGCCAATAACGGTACTCGAATCACAAGAGATATCAAGAGAGGCTTCAAACTAGCTAAGAGAAGACAAGGAAACCATGGTTACCTCAAAGAAACCAAGAAAGGAGGATTAGAGGCTCTGTTCTCTACCAAATACTCGAGTTGAGTTTTGAAGATTCGACTCTGATTAAAGTGTTTCTCTTTGTGCGGTGGTCCAATGGCAAGAAACGACGGCTCGTGGTGGTCATCGGTAGCTGTGAGTGGTGGAAGAGAAGGGGAGGGGTTGGGTGCTGGTTTTAGGGGTGAAAGAGACCATTTTTCGTGATTTGTAGGTTGCTGCATGCTTTTAAAACCACCTTGACTTGCCCAGGCAAGCCAAAAATCCTTCCAAAATTCGTCTGGGCGAATTGGCCCAATTTTAAAATTTTGTTTCAGTGAAAAATTATTATCTCTCGCTACAGATGTTATTTCGACATTCCCAATGGTCAACCTCTACATATGTGGGTTAGGAACCTACCTTTAGAATTTGAAGGCGATCCAACGGTTAACCAATCCATAATGATGATTTTACTAAAACAGATTTTTGGGTCAAACTCGAAATCACACAATTATAATGCAACTCAAAGAGCTCCACATAACATGACATCTACATCAAGCAATTTTGCATGGATAATTCACATAACATTTCAATTAATGTAAAATAATCAAATAGTCAAATAACACAATCAATACATCAAACATCTATTTTCAGTTATCAAAATTTCAGGGTGTTACAGAGAGCAATTCGAAAAGATTTCTATCAATTTAGGTGCAGTTTTCGTTTTTATTTTTTATTTCTGAAAAAAATAAAAAAATATACTGAAAATTATATTCCTTTGATTCTTGCTTGTATATGTTTAATTTTGTGTCTCTTGTGTGTTTTTCTGAAAGCCAAATTGTTTCGATTTTTTTCTCTTTTTGGGAATGGGATATTTATAGAATCCCCATAAATAAGACCAAATCTTATTCTATGGTATTTACATAAGATTGTCTTACATTTTCCTTCAATTACCCTATCTTTTTGTTGAATTCAGAGTTGTTTTGAATATGGGTTGTTCTTCATGTTCATATGAAACTCATAACACTGTTGGAAAATTTATGAGTTTAATCTTTAAAATTCTGTCTGGAGAGTATTGGGGTGTTTGTGCAAATATAAAAAAAATGGGTCCTAAAAGAGAAAATACAAAGGACCAAAGAGTAATTATTCAAAAATATTTTGGGGTCAAAATGAAAATATCAAAAAATATGAGGACCCAAGTGTAAAAAAAATGAAAATTTAACAACCCTCTCTCTCTTAGTGTGTGCTTATTATTGCTTTCTAGTACTTTCTTTTTGCATAATTGCAGTGGTTTATACTTAGCCATTTTTTCCTAATTGTCTTGTTTGGCATTCCTTTTGAGTAGTACTTTCTTTTTGAGCTTTTATTGCTTGTTTTCTAAACTTCCAAGGTTTTGTCTTAGAGTTTTCTTTCTTCTTTACCTCTTAAGTTGAGTTTGGATTTGTTTCATCTTTTACTTTGGTTACTCCTTGAATTGAAATCTTTGGTTGATTTCAAGAGCTAAAGAAGAGTTAGTAAGTGAAAAAAGACAAGAGTGAACCTTATAAAAAAAAGTCTTACAAGAGTGAAACACGAGTGTTGAAGAGTGTAAACACTTAGTGAGTGGTAAGGTCCAATATTTTATTTGTTTTACTAACATTTTCTTGTAGCAATGGTGTCCAAAAGTTATAGTGATCCACCTTCCCTTAGAACTGTGAAGCTAATGGCTTGATTGGCTAAGCAAATAGATAAGTCGCAAAGAAATGTTGAAAGTGAAAACAATAGGAATACACACAATAACCAAGAGGGGGTGAATTGGTTTAAACTTGGCCTTTTTAAAATCTTTAGAAAATCAAAGCTAATGGATCTTAATCAAAATTACACCAAGAGTGCTTCTAATCAATCAAACCACTCAGCCCAAGAAAACAATTACAAAAACTTAACTTGTTGAGTAATAAATAATTCACCAAGAACCACAAATCAAGATAGCTATAAGAGATTAAAGAATAGAGATCAACACAAGAATTTATACTGGTTCACTTCTCAAGAGAAGCTACATCCAATTCTTCTAATCAACACTAGATTAGAGTTCCATTATTCACAAATTTTAGTTCTTACAAGCTTTAAAACAATCACCCTTTATCAAACCTATATAAAGAACAGAAATCTAAAACACTATTAGAATCCTAGTGATCAAGACATAGAGAACCCTTCTCTATTGTTTCCCTCTAGAGAAACTTACTCTAGAAAAGCTTCAAGAATCCTTTTGTAATAGTTACAAATAACCAAAAATTTTGAAAAAAATTTACAACAAGAGTTAAAGTAGAGAGTCAACTTGATGATCCAATGAATTAAATGAATATGATTTACCAATCAGAGTTGAAATAAAAACTAAGTTTCAGAACTTTCTATCCAAAAGCTTCTTTATAATCTTGTCCAAGAAATCTTTCAATACACCATGAAGATTTAAAAGTGTGGAACAAGATCTCTGGAACTCAGAATATCCTTTCTTAATTTCAGAAGGCTTATGAGAACTTTGAAAATTTCGTAGTGAAGTGTTGTTGTTTTCAGAAAAACTCACAAGCTATTTATAAACCAACTTTTGCCAAGAGCAAGTATCAAGTAAGCTTGCATAAACAAAAATCATTCCTTAAATTGCTCCCCCTGACTTAGGTAATTTTTTATAAGATTTAGAGCAAATAAAAATAGAGCAAGACAACAAATAAAAACAGAGCAAGAAAGAGCATATGTTCATTTTATTTCTCCCCCTTATTTGGCTTATCAAAGACAAAAATATCATTATAAGCAAGGAGAATATGAAACATAAATTGAAATTTTATGCAATGAAAGGGAAAAATGCAATACATTTAAGAAAAAATATAACAAAACAACATTAAAACAGAACCACAAACAATCTAAGAATAAGAAATAACATCAACTAGACTAGAGATTATCAAAGTCGTTAAGAGCTAATCTAGTCTCAATGTTTTCTAGCCTAGATGTTATCTCTTCCATAGAGGAAGTGGTCTTAGCCCTATGCTCATGGTGCAGGGACAATAAATCATCCATCTTTTGAATCATGAGAGATTCAAAAGGAGAGTACTACTGTGGGGCAGGGGCATCTTCGGCTTCTTCCTCTTCATCTCCTCCTTCACCGGCATCTGCAGGTGGAAGTGGCTATCCAGCCATCTGTCATCCATAAGGAGTCTTCACCATCCCAAGCTTGTTCAGATGCTTTTCTTTGATGAGGCTGGTGATGTTTGTAATGTTGTCTAC
Organism: Glycine tomentella; assembly: GCA_007407185.1. Taxonomy (NCBI): domain Eukaryota; kingdom Viridiplantae; phylum Streptophyta; class Magnoliopsida; order Fabales; family Fabaceae; genus Glycine; species Glycine tomentella. Next base: position 138,024 of record PYAF01000249.1, read on the forward strand.
AACCTCATTAAAGACATCAATCTTGAAGTAATCAATGAATCTAGATATTAACACAAACATAAGGAAGTTGATAGCTCATCAATCTCTTAGACTTCAACATGATCTCCTCAAAGATGAGAATCCAATTCATCTGTATGGAATTCTTTATTCCATAAACAAGCTGCAGATCATCATCTGTGGCCTGGGCATGATTGGATGATCTAGGAGTCAAAATATATGTAATTATATAAGTGAATAAGTCAGTCTTCACCAGTCATAGAGCCAGTGTCAAGCCTTAGCTTCAGCCTCATTTGAGGATCTTGAAGCATCCCTCTATATGTATCAATTCTATTGTAGCCCTTAGCCTCTTCATCAAATTTCCTTACACCCTCAAAGGAAATACTAGCTACTTCATGCCAAACTTCATGAGTGATCTCCATGGCCACCCCATTTACTTGAGATAGGATGGTGCCATCCATACTCATTTTAGCACAGGTATAGAACACCTTCACTAATTCAAGGTAAAAGGTACCCTTCATCTCCACAAACTTCTTCAACCCCTAAGCATCTATCATGGCAGGGAATTGGAATCCCTCAGTAATAAACCAATTAAGATCAAGGTATTGAAAATATAATGAACACTTATGCAAATAAACCAAGAGGGGGGTGAATTGGTTTTACCTCAGAGTTTTAAAATTTCCTTTCAAAATTTATAACAGCAGAAGACTTCAAAAGGATCGTATCAATTTAAAACCAATTAGAAATCAACTTACTTCATCAATCAAATTACTCTTGTGCAGTAACCAAGTTTATATGATGAACAAATTCTATACTTCAAGAATTTAATGAAATATAAACTGAAATCTAATGCACACAAGATTTATACTGGTTCACCTCTCAACCCCGAAGGCTACATCCAGTTTTCTTCCAACCAAATCTTGGTTAGAGTTCCACTATAACAAATATCTGTTCTTTACAAGCTTACAAAATGATCTCTCTTACCCTCCCTAGGTAAAATTCAAAATCTACTCCCTATAGACTTTTCAAAAGACCAAGAACCAGAGATCCCCTCTCTGTTCTTCCCTCTAGAAATCCTTTCTAGAAAAAGCTTTAAAGAATACAAATGTTATATGGAAATACAACACAATTATACAACAAATATTAACAAAACAAAAGCTTTAGGTATAAGAAAGATATCACCTTATATTCCTCAGCAATTACAATGACATGAATGATTCAATCAACCTGAGATTATATGCAAAAGATGACTACCACTCTTTGTTGATAATTATCTTTAAGCTCTAGCTTGAATAAGTCTTCAATCCATGAGTATTAAGACCAAAAACTCAAGTAAATCTCAATGACACTCATCATATTTGATTATCTCACTAATTTCAGCCTTGGGTACACTTGAGAACTTTAGAATATGTATATCACAAAGTTTGCACGAGTAACTGTTTCTTTCTTACTTTTTTTCACTTAGACTCAGCTTATCTATTTATAAAAAAAAACTATTTTAACTAACTCTAATCGATTAATTCGTCAATGTAATCAATTATTTTAACTATTGTAATTGATTATTTTATCCATATAATCGATTAAATTGTTCATCAGAAATCTGAAAATCTGTTACGAACAGAATAATCTATTAAATCACCTTGTAATCGATTAAGCCAGACAAACTAAGTTTTACAATGCACACGTGTCATCGATCAAGTACCCATTTAATTGATTAAGACAGACCATGCCTAAAACTTAACAATGCATATTTAATCTATTACTAAAATCTGGTAATCGATTAAACCAGATGAACATGCTGTGTAAAATTATGCAGAAGCTTATGTAATCGATTATTTCCCAAGATGATCGATTATCACAGGAAGTTTTCAATTCTGTGCAAAGTTAATTTAATCGATTATGAGCCAGTGGTAATTGATTAAAATGTTCATAAGGCATTTTCCAGAAAACATTCACACGCCTGTAATTGATTATTTCACCTAAATAATCGATTAAAGCAGTGAAGAAATGTTTTATACAATTTCTAATTGCCTTTATGAAATTCTATAAGTTTTCTATTTACCACATGATTAATTCCTAACAAATGAATGTATGAATGCATGACTTATCAATTGCTAATGAGGATTATAAAGCTTTATCTAATGAACCAAGCTTAAACACAATTACATATGCCATCAAATTGGTTGGGCATGTAAAATATCAAAACTCATTTATTCCAATCATATTTGAATCCTTTGCTTCAGCTTCTTTGATTCTAACAATCTCCCCCTTTTTGATTTTGAGCATGCCAAATACTTTACTAATGAAACATACTCTTTGACTTCAATGAAGATATGTATGATCTGAAAATTTCTCAGCTTTTTGCAAAGATCAAGCATCATCATATCTTTGATTGATCCTTAAAAACATTCAAACATTCATTCAAACATTATTTAGGCATTTTTATACTAACTCCCCTTGAGTTGAATAATCATTTACCTAATTCATATTCAGAGCATTTCATTGTTCAATATAACATTTGGCTTAGAGATTTTTATGTATCAATGTATCGGATTTTTACACTTTGAAACATATCATTACATTTTAATAAACTATGTGTATCAAAGCATATTATTTTGTTCATATTTCAATGCAACATTTCAAATGCTAATATCATAGCAATTTCAAATTCAATATCAATATTAGAACAACCTTTTTCATTCATTCTACTACTCACATTTCATACTACTTCTTTTACTTTCATTTCATTCTACTACTCCCCCTATTTGGCATATCAAATTCAAAAATTGAAATTAAAGCATATCAATAGAAAGGGAAATAGAAAATACTTCATTAATCAGTAAAAGAACCAATTACAACAGACATAAAATAAAAAACTAAACCAAGCTTAACAATTCAAACACAAAACATAACACACATTTAAACTAAGACTAGAACTAAGAGATCAATCTAAATTCCTAGATTCATCCCTAAATATCTTGGATTCCATGTTCTTAACCCTAGTCTTAAGTTCATCTAATGAAGAATTAACTTCATCTCTATGTTCATGATGTAATGAGAATAAAGTGTCCATCTTTTGTATCATTAAAGATTCAAATTGAGAATATTGAGGCTCAGATGGTGCAGCTTCTTCTTGTTCTTCTCCAGCATCTCCAATTTGATTTCCTTCATCATCTCTCTCTTCTCCTTCCTCTGCAACTACTGGAATTGGTTGACCTGCCATTTGCCAGCCATATGGTGTCTTCACCATTCCAAGCTTAGTGAGGTGTTTTTCCTTTATTTGACTGTTGCTAGCATTGGTGTGATCCATTACTTCATTGGATACATCCACTTGAAAATAATCAATAAATCTTGAAACTAATACAGCATAAGGAAAGGGGTAATTTATCAATCTCTTGGATTTCTGCATGGTCTCTTGAAGAATATGAATCCAATTTAACTTGATTTCATTCTTTAATCCATAAACAATTTGGAGATAATCATTTGTGGCTTATGCATGGTTGGTGGATCTTGGAGTGAGAATATAGGTGATGATATAGTGTAGGAGCCTATCTTCATGTGTCATAGGTCCAGTACTTAATCTTAGCCTAAGATTCATGTGAGGGTCTATGAGCATACCTCTATAGGTTTCCATTTTGTTGTAACCCTTTGCTTCTTCATCAAACCTTCTTTCTCCATCAAAGGAGATCCCAGCAACAGCAACTTCATGCCAAATTTCTGGAGTAATCTCCATAGTCACTCCACTCACTTGGGTGAGGATTGTTCCACGTATAGAAGACTTTTACCAGGTCAGGGTAAAAAGTCCCTTGCATTTCAACGAATTTTGTTAGACCTTGCTGCTCTAACATTTGAGGGAAATAAAATCCTTGTTCAATAAACCAACCAAGGTTCAAGAACTTTGGAGGGCAGAGTAACTTGGTAGCATTGAACTGGAGGTAGTTCATTTTGTCAGGTTCCTTGGAGAACCAATGATCAAGTCTGCTGACTACAGGGTTTGAGGATTAGGCTTAAGCTTTTCTCTTTGAAGTTTTAGCTCTTTTGGAGGTAGACATGTTGAGTGAGTAATTAAGCATGAATATGAGAAATAAGAAGAGAAAAAATTTTGTTCAAAACTTATAAAGCAAGATGACTTCAGAGCTAAGAATATTGAGATAGAGAATAGAAGATTGCAAGGCTTGGAGGTGTGAGTTTTCAAGTCTCAAAGGTCTCTATTTATAGGCAATTTTGATATAATGGGCAGTTGTAAATTCGAAAATATAGTTGTTGTGACCCTTAACAACTACCATTAAGGCTTAGATTCTATTAAATCATGGTTTATTGCAGTTGGGCAGTTTCAAAACAATCAGATTTTTGCAGTAACCACTTAAATAATCGATTATTTCGTTATGCAATCGATTATTTCATTCAAAATTTCAATTCTGAGAAATGAGGTAATCGATTATTTCAGCATAGGTTGCTTATAGAAGAAGAAGTGTAATCGATTATAATTGGAGATAATCGATTAAAACAGAGTTCTTAGACATACATGACTCAAATAATCGATTAATTCGATCAAGTAATCGATTATTCCAGACTAGTTCAAAATTTGGAAACATACTGGAACTCATGTAATCGATTATTTCATCGATTTAATCGATTATTCCAGAGTGAACTTGATTTTCCAGAAACTCGAGTAGTGAATAATCGATTAGAACAACCTTGTTTCATTTATATAGATGCATCAGATGAGCAAATAATCAATTAAGGTTTTGCGGTAATCGATTATATCAGCTTTTTAATAAACAAAAGATCAGATTTAGCAGCAATTAGCATGTATTCAATTTCCAATTGAATTAATGTCTTTCAAGCAATATTTAAGCCAGTCATTTACAGAGTAACAAGCACAGGAATGTCAATCAACATATACTAGATTCATCTAATATACCAAGCATGTTTCTTAGAGTAAAAAATCTATCTCTATCTAAGGGTTTGGTAAATATATCAGCCAATTGTTTGTTACTTTCAACAAATTCAATTTTAATATTACCTATTTACACATGATCTCTGATAAAATGATGTCTAATTTCTATGTGTTTTGTCCTAGAATGCATGATTGTTTTCTTGGAGATATTGATAGCACTTGTATTATCACATAGAAGTAGAATATTTGAAATTCCACACCAAAATCTTTGAGTTGTTGCTTCAACCATAAGCTTTGAGCATGTAACGCCTCAAAAAAAAATTTCGCTTATTTTCCTTTTTATAAAGAAATTATGTTATTCTATAAAAATTGTTTTTCTTCATTTCTTAAATTAACTTTAAATGAAGTAATTATCATCAAATATTTCTAAGTTCCAAATAAAATATTATACAGTCCAAGATACAGTTCCAAATACAGACCAACAGACTAGACTAGTCTAGTACTAATTACATAATATCAGAGTCCACAAAACATCAAACACAAAATACAAGTCATCCAAGCTCTTCATAATCATCCATGGCTTATGCTTCACTGTTCCTTTGCTCGTCCAAACAAATTAGGGTCATCACAGGTGTCAACCACAGACACAAAATAGGGTAAGTTTATGATAAACATAGTTAGATAAAAGAAATACATCCATAACAGATCAAAGTAACACCCATAAGACAAGATACATTATGGATGCATGATAGATGCATGATTCTTTGTTAAAATGATGCATGACTTTCTCAGATTCTCTTCACATGGTACCATAGTCAAGATAGCCCCACTCTCTCTGTGGCACAGAACTTATCCATTCAGTCAGGGTAGGTCAGTGTTGTAATAGGAAGGTCACCTCCACCCATGTGATCATCATGGTGGTGTGGTCCTCACTGCCACTACCCCCCAGCTCAGACTTCCTCTTATTTGAACGCATGGACTCAGTTAAGCTATCTAACATACCTCCTCTTGAGGCAACTCTATTACCTCCTCCCCGAGGTAATTAAATGCAAATGAAATATGCATGAATGAATTTCTTTTTATCTATTATTTACTCTCCACCATTTATTCATTGCTCATATTCTTATAGACTTTAAATTGTACTCTTTCAACATCCATCTTCATAAATTCAATATAAGAGATATGTTTCATCATAATTCCATCATGAAATTTAGTAGACATACTCAAAAATTTATAAAACACTTTCAACGATATACAACACACAATTTTTAGTAAACATCCAATAAGTAACAAGACATAACACATATACTTTAGTAAAACATCAAATCAACTACTTCTTTAAATGTAGTCATAATACGTAAAGGTTTAAGTCACTTAATTATTCATTTATTAAACTAGATTCAAGTTAGTTGTTCCAATAATTATTCTTTAAGTTATTTTAAGTCATTTATTCAAATCATTATCCATAACACCAATTTTATTTCTTTGAGACATTTTATCAAACACATGGTGAGCAAAGCTTGATTCTTATGGAAATAAATGAGAATCCAGCACAATAAATATCTAAGCCATATTTATCATAAAACTTCCCATACCTTGCTTTCTTCTTGAATTTTTTGACAACTTTCTTCCAAGGATTCCTAGCTTTCCACATGAACTACTTAAGGGTGTGGGCCTTTGTTTTGCTTTTTAATTCAAAGTGAAAGAGATGGAGGATGAAAGTGGAATGCTACACGTGAACTAGCATCCATTTTGGTCCCTACCATCCTTTTTATATGCTAGGTGAATTGGCTTTTTCTACAAATATCTTCAAAGCCTATGATTACTTATCTTTCTAGTTGGTTTTCTTTCATTGGCTAATGGTTTCCTACCTTACAAGTGTCCTAATTCATGAAAATTCCACATGTTTCCCTTGCTTTCTTGTTTTGCACGTGGACTAGCCAAGCTAAGGTGCATTCCCTTTGGTTTTCTTCTTTTCACGTGAGATAGCTTAGGCTTAGTAGATTTTTATTGCATTATTTCCAAAGTCATGATTATTTAGCTTTCCAAATGGTCCAATTACAAGGTTCCTAGCTTGTTAACCATACAAGTGTCCTAAGTCTTGA
>PYAF01000249.1:145125-155455 GCA_007407185.1 Glycine tomentella
CTCACGTGGAATGACTATAGTTTAGGAAATTTTATGCTTTGTTTGACTTAACATATATTCTTACATTGAATAAAATTATTTCTATAATCTATGAAAGCCCAATTCCAATTACTTCCTTAAGAGTAAAATTCTAAAATTATTTAGAAACTAGCTTAAGTTTTAGTAACATTTTTAGGATGTCATTTAACTTTCTTCCAATGGCTTTATCTAAATTCTTATTGGTTCATTTTGTTTTTAATTAGTAAAATGACTAAACTAACTTATTAGAGAATCTATTCCTCCTATAATTAAGAGAAAATTCCACAGATTGTATCTTTCCTTTTTCTGTGTTTTTCTGAAGCTTAGGTTAGTCTAGATTGAATTCTTTTCAAAATTTCTTCCAAAATTTCTAAAAATTCTAATAGTTTTTCTCTATTAACAATGTCAGTAATTCCTTATCTAAGAGCATACTATACTTTTATCAGGTGTTTATAGCATTACTGAGGCTATTTGACCTTGTTAGGGCTAAAGGGTATTTTTGTCATTTTTAAAATGTCCAGAGGCATTTTCGTCATTTTATCTAGAAATGCATATTAATAATCTTATAAGAAAATTCGCATATATGTATTGAAATATGAGGGTGTTACAGAGCATAGCAACTTCCAGCTGATATGTACTCAGCTTCAGCTGTTGACAAGGCTACACATGATTGTTTTTTGCAATGCAAAACTCATTTACTTCAATCATCTTTGAATCCTTTGCTTCAGCTTCTTTGATTCTAACAAGTATTTGGGAGGCTGATGAGTTTTGTGGCATTGAACTGCATATAGCTCATTTTGTCAGACTCATTAGAGAACCATGAGTCTGATGTATTTACTGTTGGATTGGAAGATTCACCAGTCTTTCTTTTGGTGGATCTTGATCTCTTAGGGGCAGACATAATGGGTTTTAACAGAGAAAACGAATGGGCTTAAAGAGAAGAGAGGAAGAAAGCACAAATTGCTTAAGATATGAAAAAAGAATTGAAGGTGTGATTATTTCTCACATGAAAAGTTGTATTTATAGAGTTTTTTAGGCTTGCTTTTTGAAATTTGAATGTGTGTAACAACAATTTCAAACCCAGATGCTTAAACATTCAGTAGCAAATTTGAATTTTTTTTTGAAAAAATTGGCAATTTAGATTTCCAAGATTTTTGCAAATTTTGCAGTAACGCCATAGTTAATCGATTACCAAGGCTTGTAATCGATTAATTCATAAGTAAACAGAGACACTGCTACAAGCAGTAATCGATTAAATTGTAGTGTAATCGATTACTCTAGTGGTAACTCAAAACCAGAGTAACACACTGTAATCGATTACTATACATTGTAATCAATTATTCCAATGAGAATTTTATTCAGAATAAGCTTTGTATGATCAATAATCGATTAATTCATTAATGTAATCAATTACTCCAAAGTTCAATTTTACAGGATTCAGTTTAGACAGCACGTAATCGATTAATTCGACGAGGTAATCGATTACATAAGCACAAATTTGTTTGTAAAAAGGAATTGAATGATCAAATAATCGATTATTTCAATGAGTAATTGATTATTACAGTCAATATTGCCTTTGAACAGTGATTATGCAGCTGAATTTTCGAATTTTGAAGCTCATGTAATGAATAGCCAGATAAGATGCAATATCATATAGACAGGCACATAAAAAGCATGCTAGTATATGTTAGACTCATCAACGATACCTAGCATGTTTCTAAGTGTATAGAATCTATCTCTAGCCAAGGGTTTAGTGAATATATCAGCCAATTGATTATGTGTATCAATAAAATCAATTTTGATGTTACCCTTTTGGATGTGATCCCTGAGGAAATGATGCCTTATCTCAATGTGTTTGATCCTTGAGTGCATTATTAGATTTTTGGAAATGTTGATGGCACTTGTGTTGTCACATAGCAAGGGTATTTCTTTTAAATCTACACCAAATCTTGTAGTTGTTGCTTCAACCAAAGGCTTTGAGCACAACAGCTTCCAGCAGAGATGTGCTCAGCTTCAGCAGTTGATAGAGCAACACAAGATTGCTTCTTGCAGTGTCATGAGATTAGTGAGTTGCCTAATAGATGGCAAGTGCCACTAGTATTCTTTCTATCCAATTTGCACCCTACAAAGTCAGAATCAGAATATCCAATTAAGTTAAGTAATGCACCTTTTGGATACCAAAGACCAACTCTTCGTGTTGACTTGAGATATTTGATTATTCTCTTGACTGCAGCGAGGTGTTATTCTTTGGGATTTGCTTGATATATTGCACATAAACATACACTCAACATAATATCCGGTCTACTTGTAGTCAAATATAATAGGGATCCAATCATTCCTTTGTATTTTGATTCATTAACACCCTTGTCTCTTTCATCTAAATCAAGGTATGTTGAGGTTGCCATTGGAGTTGCAACATCTTTGCTCTTCTCCATGTCAAACTTTTTGATCACTTCTAGACAGTATTTAGTTTGGCTGAGAAATGTTCCATTCTTCATTTGCTTCACTTGAAGTTCAAGAAAGAACGTCAATTCTCCCATCATAGACATCTCAAACTCATTTTGCATAGAAATAGAAAATTCATTGCTCAAAGATTGATTAGTTGAACCAAAAATTATATAATCAACATATACTTGAACCAATAAGATATCATTGCTATGCTTCTTGATGAATAAAGTTTTGTCAACATGTCCTCTTATGAAAGATTGGCTAAGCAAGAAGTTGCTTAACCTTTCATACCAAGACCTTGGAGCTTGTTTCAATCCATAAAGAGCTTTCTTTAGTTTAAAAAGCATGGTTTGGATATTTGAAATCTATAAAACCAGGAGGTTGCTCAACATAGATTTTCTCCGCAATATATCCATTTAAGAAAGCACTTTTAACATCCATTTGAAACAATTTAAAATTCATTAAACATGCATATGCAAGTAGTAACCTAATGGTCTATAACCTTGCTACTGGAGCATAGGTCTCCTCAAGTCTATGCCTCCTATTGGTTATAACCTTTTGCAATCAATCTAACTTTGTTTCTGACTGTGATTCCACTTTCATCAAGTTTGTTTCTAAAAACCCACTTGGTGCAAATAGGTTTGAGAGAAGAAGGTCTAGGAACAAGTTCCCAAACTTCATTTCTCTTGAACTGATTTAGTTCATCATGCATGGCATGCATCCAATGTTCATCAAGCAAGGCTCGGTCAATGCTCTTAGGTTCTATTTGTGAAACAAAATTACAACAGAGATTTCTTAATGAATATCTAGTAGATACTCCCTTAGTGACTTCACTAATTATATTGTTAAGGGAGAGATCTCTTGTAGTTCTCCAATCCTTTGACTCTGGATAGTTAAAAATTCTAAGCAATCCCTTTCTCTCTCCAGGGATGCTTAAAATTCTTAAACTCAACATCTTCCCTCCTAGGGATATCCAACAAGTCACTGCAACCCCATGTACATACACAACATACATCCATCACGTTGGCATCATCAACATCGACATCATCTCAATCTCAATATCATCAACATCATTTCATTTCAATATCATCATCATAAACATCAATATCATCTCATGTTAATATAATCATCAACATCATCTTTTATTAATACAATCATCAATATAATTTCATTTCAATATCATTAACATCACAAACAATCATATTCCACATATATACATATAACACATGCCTAAGATTCACATTCCTCAGGTCTTCAGACAACACAAATCTCATACATTCACAATCCATAATACCACGAGACTGATATTTTAGGAAAATTCTAAATTAAAGAGGATGGCCACAATATAGAAAACAAACTCTTATGCCCATTTAAAAACATGATTACATATGCTCTTTCTTCTGATGAATTCTTTAGAACTGTTAGGTGTAAAAGCGCAAAGGAAATGCGTGAGATGTTGGAAGTAACTCATGAAGGAACATATGAAGTTAGGAGGTCAAGGAAGCATACATGGATTCATGAATATGAAATGTTCAAGATGAGCAATACAAAAAACATTTCTCAACTGCAAACAAGGTTCACTCACATTGTGGATCATCTTCTTGGTCTTGGAAAGATTTTTAATGTTGAAGAATTAAACACCAAAATCCTAAAAATGTAGATATCAAGGAATCAAAAGATCTCTCCAAGATTTCAATGGTTGCACTTTTCGGTAAGTTTCTTGAGTATGAACTTGAAATGTCACAATTAACATATTCTGAAAATGCAGATAAAAAGCAAAAGAGTATAGCCCTGAAAACTGCATCATCAAATGTGGAAAAGAAAGAAGACTCAAGTGAAGATGAATATGATGAACATATGAACCTAATAGTGAAGAAATTCAGCAAGTTCATGAGAAGAAACAAGAACAAAAAGTTGTCACACTTCAACCAGAGAAAGGACAGCAACAACAACAACTCCACCAACTTCACTTGCTTCGAATGTGGTAAGCCCTGACACATCAAATCTGAATGTCCTGTGTTTTTGAAGAAGCAACAAGGTGAAAGGAATACAAAGAAAGAAGGGAAACCAAAGAAGGCATACATAGCATGGAAAGATAATGATTTAACATCTCCAAATCAACAAGTGAGAATGAAGAAGTTAATGTTTGCTTCACTTCCACACTAAGTGATGATGAAGAATTCTCAAGTGCTGAAACTAAGGTGTGTCTAAGAGCAAAATCAGCATTATTGTATCTTGATAGTGGCTGCTCTAGACACATGACAGGTGACATGTCCATGCTCACAAATTTGACACTCAAAGATGGAGGATATGTCACTTATGGTGACAATAATAAAGGAAAGATCATTGGAGAAGAAAATATAGGAGATAGCTTCAAAACAAAGATCAAGAATGTGCTTTATGTGGACAGTTTGAAGCACAACCTCCTTAGCATAAGCCAACTATACGACAAAGGACTCAAGGTCTCCTTCAATGACAATTGTTGTTTAATTGTTGATGGTCAAAATGGTGAGGTTATCCATGTTGGTAAGAGAAAAGGTAACATATATGTTCTATCCATTGAGCATGCATTCATTCACAACACTAGCTACGTTGTAAGTAAAACTAATGAGACTTGGTTATGGCATAGGAGAGCTATTCATATAAACATGCATCATATGAACAAGCTTGTTAGGAAGGACCTAGTCATAGGCTTACCTAAGCTTAAGTTTGAGAAGGATAAAATATGTGAAGCTTGTCAAAAGGGGAGACAATCAAAGAATTCTTTTCAAAGTAAAAATGTTGTTTCTACCTCTAGACCCCTTGAGTTGCTTGCTTCATATGGATTTATTTGGTCCTTCTAGAACCATGAGCTTGGGGGATAACTACTATGGGCTTGTTATTGTAGATGATTACTCTAAATACACATGGTCTTTGTTCATAAGATCCAAGAGTGATGCATTCACAACATTTAGAAAATTAGCCAAGATCATTCAAAATGAAAAAGCATGCTTTGAAAATGAATTCCAAAATTCTGTGAAAAATTGTTTCAATTATAAGTGATCATGGTGGAGAATTCCAAAATGAATACTTTGAAAAATTCTGTGAAGAACTTGGAATTAACCACAACTTTTTATCTCCAAGAACACCCAAACAAAATGGTTTTGTGGAGAGGAAAAACAGATCCCTTGAAGAAGGAGCAAAAACCCTTCTAAATGAAACAAACTTGCCTAAACATATTTTGGCTGATGCGATGAGTACGGATTGCTACACTTTGAATAGAATCCTCATAAGGCCTATTTTGAAAAAAAATCCTTTATGAGCAAAGGAAGGAAACCAAATATATCTCACTTTATAGCATTTGACTGCAAGTGTTTTGTTTTAAATAATGGTAAAGATTCTCTTGGCAAATTTGATGCTAAAGCTAATGAAGGTATTTTTCTTGGTTACTATTTTCAAAGTAAAGCTTATAGAATATTTAATAAAAGAACATTGTGTGTAGAGAAATCTGTCCATGTAATTTGTGATGAGTCTAACCCCTCCATGGAGGAAAAAAAAGTATGATATTGGTGAGGACCAATGGAAGAATTTCTACAACTCAATGATCTAAATGAAAAGAAAAAAACTGAATCAAATGATGAGGTGGAACAGTCAACATCACTACAAAAGCACAAGGATTGGAAAACAACCAAAGACATTTCCCTTGACAATATAATTGGGGAAGTATCCAAGGGAGTTTCTACTTGATCCTCTTTAAGAAATCTTTGTTGTAATATGGCTTTTGTATCATAGACTGAACCAAAGAGCATTGATCAAGCTTTACTTGATGAACATTGGTTGATGGCCATGCATGATGAATTGAATCAATTTAAGAGAAATGAGGCTTGGGAATTAGTCCCTAGACCCTCTACTCATAAACCTATTGGCACCAAGTGAGTTTTTTCATTTCAAACAAGCATGATGAAAGTGGCATCATAGTTAGGAACAAGGCTAGATTGGTTGCTAAAGGATACAACCAAGAGGAAGGCATAGATTATGATGAAACATATGCTCAAGTTGCTAGGTTAGAGGCCATTAGGTTGTTACTTGCATATGCATGTTTGTTGAACTTTAAATTGTTTCAAATGCATGTTAAAAGTGCATTCTTGAATGGTTACATTGAGGAAGAGATATATGTTGACCAACCCCCTGGATTTATTGATTGCATACATCCTAACCATGTTTTCAAACTAAGAAAAGCTTTATATGGTTTGAAACAAGCAACAAGGTCTTGGTATGAGAGATTGAGCAACTTTTTGCTTAGCTAATCTTTTCATAAGAGGACATGTTGACAAAACCTTGTTCATTAAGAAGTATGACAATGATATCTTGTGGTTCAAATCTATGTGGATGATATTATATTTGGTTCAACTAATCAATCTATGTGTATAGAGTTTTCTGTCTCAATGCAGAGTGAATTTGAGATGTCCATGATGGGGGAGCTTACATTCTTTCTAGGACTACAAGTCAAGCAAATGACGAATGGAACTTTCCTTAGTCAAGCCAAGTATTGCCTAGAAATGATCAAAAATTTTGAAATGGAGAAGAGAAAGGATGCTGCAACTCCTATGGCTACATCAACTTATCTTGATTCAGATGACAAAGGAAAAGTGTTGATGAGTCTAAATACAGATGAATGATTGGATCTTTGTTATACTTAACTGCAAGTAGACCTGATATAATGTTAAGTGTTTGCTTATGTGCTAGATACCAAGCAAATCCTAAAGAGTCACACCTAACTACAGTCAAGAGGATCCTCAAATACCTCAAGTCTACACCAAGAGTTGGACTTTGGTATCCTAAAGGTGCGTCACTCAACATAGTTGGATATACTGATTCTAATTTTGCAGGGTGCAAATTGGATAGGAAGAGCACTAGTGGAACATGCCACTTGTTAGGCAGCTCACTAATCTCTTGGCACTGCAAGAAACAATTTTGTGTTGCTTTATCAACTGCTGAAGCTGAGTATATCTCTGCTGGAAGCTGTTGTGCACAAAGCCTTTGGTTGAAGCAACAACTCCAAGATTTTGGTGTTGAGCTAAAAGAAATACCCCTGCTTTGTGACAGTACAACTGCCATCAACATATCCAAGAATCCAATGATGCATTCAAGGACCAAACACAATGAGACAAGGCATCATTTCCTCATGGATCACATCCAAAAGGGTAATATCAAAATTGAATTCATTGATACACTTAACCAATTGGCTGATATTTTCACTAAACCCTTGGCTAGAGATAGATTTTATACACTTAGAAACACGCTAGGAATCTTGATGAGTCTAATATATGCTAGAATGATTTTTAATGTGTCTATCTACATCTTATTTGGTTATTCATCACATTTGACTCAACACTCAACATATGCTACATAATCATTGTTCATTCTGCAATATTGACTGTAATAATCGATTAAGTGTCGAAATAATCAATTAACTAATCTTTAAAAAGCATTTTAGTAACAAATTTATGCTTACGTAATCGATTACCTTGTCGAATTAACTGATTAATCACTGTTTAAAATGATTTCAGAAAATTTGTTTGCTCTAGGTTAATCGATTACGACAACGATTTAATCAATTATGCATGCTAAATAAGCTTTTTAAGACTTAACTTCGACTGGAATAATCGATTACGATGAATGGTAATCGATTACTCAGTAATCGATTATGCTTCGATTTAATCAATTACACGTTAGTCTTTTTTCCTTCTTTGCTTATGATTCATTTTACATTGCTCTTTTTGCATTTAATAAGCCAAATAGGGGGAGAAGATTATTGAACATTATGAGAAAATGAAAATAACTGAATCTTATTTTGCTCTATGAATCTATGTTTCTGCAAACTTAAACAATATTACCTAAAACAGGGGGAGAAATCTAAGAATTTATCTATGTTTATGCAAAGCTTCTTAACAATTGAAATTAGCAAAAGACTAAGTTTATTTCAGGTTAAGATTAAAGCTCCTACACTTATCTCTCTCATGTACTTAACAAAGCAACAAATGTTCAATTGATATTTGGCATGATCAAATCCAAAAAGGGGGAGATTGTTGGATATAGGAGGAGCTGAAGAAGAAGATCAAGGATAAATCCTATCTCACTTGAAGGTTTTAGCTTTTTACATGCCATTCAATTGAAGGCATTTGTAATTTGTAGAATGGTTTAAGAAGGCTTATCGTATGCATTGCATAAAGCATAAACATATTCATGCATAAAATGTTTTTAGAAAAAGAACTTAATAGTTTATCTGTGTATATTCCATGGCTTTGTTTGCTTTAATCGATTACACAAGGATATAGTCGATTACCAGCTTCTGTTTGATTCTGGGAAAACCATGACGAACAATTTAATTGATTACAAGCTGATCGTAATCGATTACATAGATGTATTTCTAAAACATGCATGATTACCTTAATCGATTACCACAATCTGTAATCGATTACATAGGCTTATTCTGGAAATTGTACATGACTGCCTTAATCGATTACCACAATCTGTAATTGATTACCAAGGCCTATTGGATATACAAGACTGACTGGTTTAATTGATTACTTCATAGAATAGTCGATTACTTTGTTCGTTAAACATTTCTAGATTGCCTCAAGAACATTTTAATCGATTTCTTGGTTAAAAAAATCGATTACATATGTTAAAATAATCAATTACACTTGCACACTAATCAATTATGTCTATTAAAACTATTTTCTATTTAAAGTTGCTTGGGTCTACGATTTCATTAATGATCATACTTCAGTCTATTAGAGATTTAAGAAATACCCAATACAAGAAAAAGTTCTCATTGTCCAAGAAACAGTTTTCTGAGTATTAAATTTCTTGCTTGAGATTAAAAGATCATTTTTCTTCATAGTATAAGATGAGTTAAGAAAACTTTTTCAAGAGAGTTGATTCTAAGCTTTGATATTCATGCAACCTAGTGTTGATTGGTAAAATCATTTGTGCATTCATTCATCCATTGAGGATCACAGGTTGTGTCTCTCTTAAAATTTCTTGTAGATTGTTTTGAGTTTCGAAATACTTTTGTAAGGCTAAGTTCAAAGAGTTTCTTTCAAGCTTACTAGAGTAGTGTTCTCTAGGGGTAAAGATCTAAGTAGGGTTCTCAGGATCTTTGCGATTTGATTTATAATAGGGTGTTAGAATTCTGATTCTTTGTCTAGGGTTGATAGAGAATATCACTTGTCAATGCTTGTAAAGAATACATTAGAATTAGTGGAACTCTAATCTAGTTTGATTAGAAGAATTGGATGTAGCTTCCCTTGAGAAGTGAACCAGTATATGTGCTTGTGTTACATTCTATTGTTCTATCTATTCTTGCTATCTTAATCTCTCAACTGTTGTGATTTCTTCATTACTCAGCAAGTGTTATTATTTTTGTTATTGGAATCTTGGACTGAGTGGTTTGATTGAATTGAAGTCTTATTGGTTTTAAAAGTGATTAAGATCCTAAACTCTGATTTCATAAAGAATTTTAAAAGGTTAAGATTATACCAATTCACCCCCTCTTGGTATTTGCGTCTATTCATATTGTTTTCAACAAATGTAAGGGTGAATTTATTATATAAAACCAACAAGCATCAGATAACAAAAATTGGAAAGAAAACAACATTAATAACCACAATCATTACCAAAAGTCTGTCAGTCCAATACACACTTGACAAACCCATCATCCAATTCACTTCACAACTCAAACAATCATGCATAGAATGATGCATGCACCTGACTTATCTATCAGCATGCAATGTGGTACCATCTCCCGAAAATAGTCTCTCACAGGAAAAATGATTCACCGCCTATCAGGGCCACCTTGTCGTGCATGGGCCATCCCCCC
>PYAF01000249.1:183245-208474 GCA_007407185.1 Glycine tomentella
ATTCAATACTCATTTATTAAATTAAAACCAAGTTACTTAGTCAAACAACCATTCAAGTAACTATCTTGAGCTCTTTGAGACAATTCATCAAACACCTAGCATACAAGGCTTGGTTTCTTATGAAAACAATTAAGAATCTCAACAAAATGAATATCCAACTTGCTTATCATAAACTTCCCCATACCTTACTTTCTCTTTATAATTTGAATAGTCCTTGCTCCTAGTATCCATGAATCTTCATGTGAGAATTTAGGGTGGAAGACCTTGGTGTTTTGCGTTGAGTGAAAGATGAATTGGAAAGGAATAAAGTGGAAGTGCTTTAGGATGGAAGTTTGCACGTTATTCTCCCTTAGGGCAGCCACCAATTTCGGTTTCTATCATCCTTTTATAAGGTGATTAAGCTTGATTTTGGTTACAAATATCCTTAAGGTAATGATGGCTAGCTTTCTACATGGACAAATCTTAATGGCTATTGATTTCTAACCATCCAAGTGTCTTTATTCTTTATTTTTCTCAAGGTTTCTTCATTCTTCTTGATGGTACACGTGCCATAGCTTGCTTGGAGAGCAAATTTCACCAATGTACCTGGAGTAGCCAAGCTTTTAAGGGAATTTCGTGCTTTCTTCATTTCTTGAATTTTCCAAAACCCATTTTAGTAAAATATTGATTCTGGATTGGTTAACCGTTGGATCTTCTTAAAATTTTAAAGGTATAATCCTATCTCACATATGTAAATCTTGACCGTTGGGATCTTTGAAATAATATCTAGAAATGTCCACGTGTTTTGCTAAAGGAGACAAAATAAAATTTGCTTCAAATATCTCTTAAGCATTTATAACCTAGCTTTCCATATGCTTTAATTCCATTGGCTAGTAATTCTCATCCCTACAAGTGTCTAATTTCTACACTCTTCTCCCTTTTTCTTCTCTTTCACGTGAAATACTAAGGCTTGGAGAGCAATTCACATTTGTTTCCTCTATTGGAATGCTTGCTTTGAATGTAAAAATCTCTTCTAAAGTCATGATAGCTTACTTTCTATTTGGACCAATGGGAAATTTCCAAGCTCCTTAACTTTCCATGTGGCCCATCTTTAAGTTTCTTAAAGCTTTCTCCATTGATTTTGTATCACACGGCCAAGGCTTTGATTTAGGGAACCAAATCAACAAATTTCTTTTTTATTACATGTAATAGCCAAATTCTAATTTCTTATTGGTCCAATTTGCTTTTAATTATTTATTTTATGAAGCTATCTTATTTACGAAACCTATTCTTCTCATAATTTAGAGAAAATCCTATAGATTATGTCCATACTTTTCTTATAATTTTCTGATTCTTGAGTTAGTCTATATTAAGCTCTTTTCAAACTATTTTCCAAAATTCCTAGAAATTATTGTTTATAGTTCTCTGCCACCAACCATGTGGATAATTTTTTGTCTAAAAGCATTTTATCCAATGCTTAGATTCCCACAAATTTCTAAAGTCATCTGGTCATTTTTTGACCTAAAGGGTATTTTGGTAATTTCACTACTCACCTTAGGGGTATAATTGCCATTTCAAAAAATGTTCAGGATATCTCTGTAATTGTCACCCTAAGGGTATTCTGGTTATTTTCAAAACATCCAAGGGTATTTATAAAATTTCCTCCTTAAAATATCTGGCTAAAATGCCTAGGGGCAATTTGGTCATTTTCAAAATGTCCAGGGGTATTTTTGTCATTTTCCCAAATCTTTTTGTACTGCCTCTAATTAACATTTTACCCTAGTAATTTGAATACAGACCATCAATTGACTATAGTTCCAAAATTTGGGGTGTTACAACCTAGACCCATAAAATCAATATCCACACATCAAAAATCTCACAAAAAATAATGGCTGTTGAGGCATCTCATGCCTATGTGTAATGGTTCCTCCTGCTCTCTGACACTTCTCATAAGTGGTGGTAAAGTGATGAGTATCTCTAAACAAGGTGGGCCAAAAGAACCCACAGTCCAATACCCTACTAGCGGTCCGCTGAGGACCAAAATGACCTCTGGTGGGTCTACCTTGACAAGATTGAAGAATAGACTGAATCTCATGATCTGGCACACACCTGCGGATCACTTGGTCACTACCAAACCTCCACAAATAAGGATCATCCCACACATAATATTTAGCATCACTCTTAAGTATGACTATTTGAGACCTAGATGCATGAGGTGGGACAACAGATGCAACAATGAAATTCACAATGTCAGCAAACCAAGGTGTGACATGTGATGAATGCAAATGCATCAAATGCTCATCAGGGAAATTATCCTTAATAGGAAAGTATTCAACAGGTCCCTCAATCCTTCTCAAATGATCAGCAACCAAGTTTTCTACACCACTCATATCCTTAATCTCAATGTCAAACTCTTGAAGAAGAAGCATCCACTTGATCAATCTAGGTTTAGCATCAGACTTCTTCAACAGGTAGTGCAAAGCTGCATGGTCAGTAAAGACAGTGATATGGGAGCAAAGCAAATAAGATCTGAATTTATCTAAAGTAAAAACAATAGCCAAAAGTTCCTTCTCAGTGGTGGAGTAGTTAACTTGTGCTGCATCCAAAGTGCGTGAAGCATAAGCAATAACAGGGGCTAGTTTATCAACCCTCTGTGACAACACAACCACAAGTGCATAATTAGAGGCATCACACATGAGCTCAAAGGGAAGCTCCCAATCTGGTGGCTAGATGATGGGAGAGGTAGTAAGCTACTTCCTTAATCCCTCAAATGTCTCTTTGCAAGGTTGGTCAAACATAAAGTCTACGTCCTTTTGGAGAAGCTTGGATAATGGTAGTGCAATCTTGCTAAAATTCTAGATGAATCTCCTATAAAAACCCGCATGTCCAAGAAAAGAACGCACTTCCCACACGGAAGTGGGGTAAGTTAAAGAAGTAATGACATCAATCTTTGCCATATCGACCTCAAGACATCTACTAGAGACCAAATGCCCTAAGACTATACCTTAATGCACCATAAAATGGCATTTCTCAAATTTGAGAACAAGGTTAGTCCAAATACATCAGTCAAGCACTCTAGAGAGACTATCCAAACATGCATCAAAAGAGGACCATAAACAATGAAGTCATCCATAAACACCTCCATGCAACTCTCTAATAAATCATAAAAGAAGCTCACCATGCACCTTTGGAAGGTGCCAGGTGCATTGCATAGGCCAAAAGGCACCCGGGTGTAGGAAAATGTGCTAAATGGACAGGTGAATGTGGTCTTGTGTTGGTCTTTTGGTGTAATATGAATCTCATGTAACTTGAAAAACCATCAAGAAAGCAATAATGTGATTTACCTGCCAACCTCTTTAGAACCTGGTCAATGAAGGGAAGAGGGAAATGGTCCTTGCGAGTCACCTGGTTAAGTCTCCTGTAGTCAATGCAAACTTGCCAACTGTTGGCTACTAATCAACTCATTATCTTGGTTTTTCACAATCATGATACCCAACATCTTAGGGATAGATGATCCCTGCATCTAGTGACTTCATCAATTCCTTCTTCACCATATTAAGAATAGTGGGATTCAACCTTTTCTGTGGCTGCCTCACCGGCCTAGAATCATCCTCCAAGAGTATCCGATGCATGCATATGAAATGATTTATTCCAGGAAGGTCAGCAAGTGTCCATCCAAGGGCCTTCTTGTGGCCTCTCAAAACATGCAACAACTTCTCTTCATGCTCAAGTGATAGGTTGTTGGATATGATGACCTGAAGCTTCTGAGCATCATCTAGATATGCATATTTAAGGTGCTCAGGTAGTGACTTCAGCTCTAAGGAAGGTAGCTGAATGGTGGAAGGCAAGGAAAGGTTTGTGGCTGATGGAAGGGAAATAGAAGATTTAAAGTGAAGTGCGAAGGAAATCTCCGCAAAAATACTACAAACAACAGCAGTCCATCACAGGTACAACCAAGATCAAAATTAGAAAAATCATCAAAAAGTAAATCGAAAATATCCAAATTATCTACTGCAACATCAATGATATCAACAAGAAAAACAAAATGCTCATCTACAGGATGTCTCATGGCCTCAAAAATGTTATATTGGACAATGTCATCACCAAACTCCATGGAAAGAGTTCCTGCATACACATCAATTTTGGTCCTGGCTATCATCAAAAATGGTCTCCCTAGGATCAATGTGGAACCATGGCTGGAAGACTCATTCTCCATCCAAAATGAAAAAAAATCTGTTGGAAAAAATCAAATCATTAACTCGCACCAGCACATCTTCAATAAGTTCAAGTGGAAGCGCAACACTCCTGTTGGCTAAGTGAATGACAACACCACTGGGTTTCAAATCACCAAGATGTAATGATCTATAAACTGATGTGGGCATGACATTAATGGAAGCTCCAACGTCACACATGGCATTTGCAAAAGTACAATCTCCAATGGTGCAAGGGACAGTGAAAGTACCAGGATCCTTGCACTTTTGTGGCAAGGTGGATAGTGGAATGGCATCAACAATTTTGCCCTGTATAAGTGCAGAAACATTTTTGTCCATCTTCACTTGCTCATTTCCCTTCAGCTTCCTCTTGTGGGTGCACAAATCCCTCAAGAACTTTGCATATTTTGGAATCTATTTTATCACATCCAAGAGGGGAATGTTGACTTCCTGAAAGTTTCAAGCATATCAAAATCAAGCTCCACTTTTTTTGCAAAAATGGATCTAGAAGGAAAAGGAAGAGGAAACTGTTTTGGTACAAAATCTATTTTGGCACCATCATCAATTTTAGCACCAACATTTGGAAGCTCTGTGTCACTCCTCAAGGTAATAGCACTCACATTCTTCAAATTAATAACTGGTTGTGCTGGAATGTTGCCAGAACCTTGCTGCTGCATTTGGTTGATAGTTGTAGCTAACTGTCTAATCTGAGTCTGCAAGTCTTGGATGGTGGCACTGACATTTTGTTAAAACTGAATGTTGGTGGTTGTCATTTTCTTCATCAGGTCCACCAAGGAAGGTCCAGAACTGCTCTACACAAGTTGTGTAGGTGTAGGTGCAGGCTGCTGGAACTGTAGTTGTTGTCTAAACGGGGGAGCTTGGTATTTGCTGGAGGAAGGTTGATATGACTGCTGTTGAGGTTTGAATGGCTGTTGTTGTTATGTCTGTTATTGGTTTTGTGTACCAGGACCATATCTCAAATTCGGGTGATCTTTCCAACCAGGATTATAAGTGTTGGAGTAAGGAATATATTGTTGTTGAGGTCTGAATGGTTGTCCAGGTTGTATGGTAGAAACCTTAGCAACTTATTCTGTTTATTGGAGAGTGGGACATGAATTTGTTTAATGATCATGTGCACAACAGATACCACACATCCTTGGTTTGTAACATCCTTCCAATTACTATATTATGCCTAGGTCATAATAAGTAACTAGAAGATGTTAGTTTTTCTAACGTAAAATATTTAACCAAAATCGATTGAGAAAAACTTATCTCAATCTTAGAAAATTACGCTTATATAGAGCCTGTAGAGACTTTTTGGTTTCTTTAATAAATTACAACTTAGTAATAACTTGTAAATAACATTTCCTACAATAATAGTAATGTCCATATATTACAAAGCATATAACAAAATACTACAATTTCGCAACATTAAAAGAAATCTTCCAACTTGTCCTCACTTTGTAGCTCCTCCTTTCGATTTACTTGTTTGAAATGACACGGGAACATAGTAAAACAGTGAGAATTTCAAAGAATTCCCAGTAGGTGAAAATTTACTTATCATACAGTGTCATCGTAATCATTCCAGCTACTTCGGTTTATTAAGAAAACATGTGAACAATTATAGTTGATTTTTAATTTCATAAACATATAACCCGAAGTAGATTCATTTTATTCACGTTACTTAAAAATAATCTCATACTTCATCATTAATGCAAGCATCATTTTCAATCATGTTAATGCATAGCTTACCCTTGTTATTTTCCTCTTTAATACCCTAAACTAGACAATGAGCTCATTAATAGACTTAGGTTGCTCCCGCAGGGTCGTGCTCAGCTCAATTGTATCACCCTTTGGGGTCCTATAGGGTCGTGCTCAGCTTAATCGTATCACCCTTGGGTCAATATGTCTTTCCCGTAGAGTCGTTCTCGGCTTAACCGTATCACCTGTTGGATACCATTAGGGTCGTGCTCAGCTTAAGTGTATCACCCTTTAGGTATTATCTTTCTTTAATCTTTCCCTCAGGGTCGTGCTTGGCTTAACCGTATCGCCCTTTGGGCACCATTAGGGTCATGCTCGGCTTAACCGTATCACCCTTCAGGTCTTATCTTTTTATCTTTCTTAATGCACATGACATGCTCAATGACAGGCAAAGCTACATAACTCATGTCATACAATTATGTCACAAAATATCAAGATTTCAACATCACAAAAGAAAATCATAACAAAGAACATCAGAACAACAAGATTTCTTACTACATATGATTCGGTTCTTCTTATAATCTATACTCATCTAACAGTTATTAATTTATCATCTTTTAGTATGTTAAACTACACTTCCTAAGCTTTCAAAAAAGGTATAATATGCCTAAAAAAACTCTAGATATAATATTTTAAAAATAGAACTTCAAATCAGCTAGCAGTCTCAAAATTTCACACTCACATCTCCTAGTGTTTTCACGATTTCAAACAGTAAAAATTCTAGTTTTAGCTGAAATTTTTATGTTATAGTTGACATTTAGATCTATAATTCCATATATCATACACCTTATTTGAGTAAGAAATGAGAAAGAAATAAATTTTGTAAAACGGATGGCAAAAGCTGTTTGGGTATGGATAGTTTCGGACATCTTAAGCTAAAATAATTTCTGGGAACGATTCATAACTTAGTTTGGTCCCATATTTTAGGAAAACATAGAGGTCATCCTAAGGTTTAAAATGAGTGGTCAAACATCTCTTTTGGTTAAGTATAGAGAGAGATATGGAAATTTCAAAACAGTCCAAAATTCAGCTTACAGCCATACGAATAATCTCAAGAATCAACTGATATAAACCTAACTTTCACCTACCTCAAACAAGTTTTCTTCCAATTCCTCCAAGTATTTGGCTGCACCTCAAGTTATTGAAAGAATGAAAGGCTTGTCTAGTATTTGATGCTTTGGAAAGGTGAAGGAGACAATAGAAGTGAAGGATTATGGTTTCTATATCAAGAAGGAAGTGAGAAAGCAAACTGAAGAGAGAAAATGCAATTGGCCATAAGTTTGAGGGGAATAGCATGGCTTGTGCAGAATTTTAATTCAAGGGGGTATTTATAGGAAAAGATTTAGTTAGGATGTAAAGAAATTAGTTAGGATGTAACTTAGTTAGTCTTTGATTTGGTTCTAAAGTAACTAAGTAATCATGACCTTAAGATATTTTAATTGTATGCATAAATGCATGCTTACTAAGCAAGAAGCAAGATTCCTTTGAGCTTGGTTGGCCTATGCACGTGGAATGGAGTTTTCAAGAAGCCAAATCTGATTTTTCCTAAGCTTGGTTGCAAAATTATCTTTTATACAAAGTTCTAGAGCTTACACGTTAACCTACACATGTTTTCACGTCCATTTTGCTGAAAAATCTCACGTATAAGCTTGCTTGGTCTTATGTTTTTGTTTCTTTTAATATATATTTAGTGTACTTCATGTGTCTTCCAATTCATATACTAGTTACGTATGTGACATACATTTAAAATCTTAAGCCTTTGCCCAAGATCCTACACAACTAGGATTGGTTTCTTATCTTAAATTTAACTAATCATAACTAAATATATTCTAAGCACTTCTAAACTTGTTTGTCACTTGAATCCATTAGCTTCTATCATATCCTTCTTGTATCACACGACCATCACAGGTGTTTCTCATGTGATAATTTTCCTCATCATATTATCACATGGTCTGAAACTATAGCTCATGGTAGCTTTAATTATTCATGCAATTTTCTTTCATTTTTACTGTAAGGTTTATTTACTTGCATTTATTATATTGGGTAGTAAAATTCAGAGACTTATCTTCTGACTTACCTAATCATAAATTTTCGGCCAATCTAGGTACTCCTAGTTTTCTTGTGATATTTATCTGTTATTAAGGGTAATTTGGTAATTTGCCATCCTAGGGGTATTTCTGTAATTTCCTCAAGTCTCTACAAAATATGTAAGACAAAATATTTAAAGGTATTTTGGTAGTTTGTTACTCACTTTAGGGGTATTATTGTAATTTCTAGTTCAAAATATCTAATCAAAATATCCAAGGGTATTATGGTAATTTGACACTTACTCCAAGGGCATTTTTGTAATTTCCATTTTAAAGGTAATATGGTAATTCTCATATCAAGGGAAAGGGTAATATGGTCATTCTCCTTTAAGTATCTTTGTAATTTCTCTTTTTATCTCTAACTAACATATTTAAATTTTTGGGATGTTACATGGTTGATTGGTTGTCATCACATTCTGTTATTGACCAATAGGAAGGTGTCTCACAAGGGATGTCAACTCTGTCAATTTATTCTCCAACCACTGGTTATCGACAACCATAGAAACAAAAACTTCATTTGCAGCAGCCTTGCTTGTTGCAGCACCTCTAGTACCAAACTATTGATAATTGGCTGCCATGTTAGAAATCAACTGTCTTGCAGCAAGAGGAGTCTTGTCCATCAAAGCGCCTCCACTGGTTGCATCTATCATACTCCTGTCCATCAACATCAAGCCTTCATAAAATACTGGATCAATAATTGCTCACTGATTTGATGTTGAAGACAAGTAGCATACAGCTTGTTGAATTTCTCACAGTACTCGTACAAAGTCTCTCCGGGTAGCTGCCTTATGCCACAAATTTCTTTCCAGTTGATGTTGTTCTGGATGCAAGGAAGAATTTCTCCAAGAATCTTCTTGGTCATGTCTGTCCAAGTGTTGATAGGATCTGGTTGAAGGTACAACCAGTCCTTAGCAACACGATCCAGAGAGAATGGGAATGCCTTCATCTTCACATAGTCCTCATGAATGTCATGTGGTCGCATGGTGGAACAACACATGACATGAAACTCCTTAAGATGCTTATGTGGATCTTCACCAGTAAGACTATGAAACTTTGGAAGCAAATGGATCAGACCAAATTGGAACTCATAACTAACCTCAGTCTCAGGATATTGAATACACCAAGGTTGAAAAACAACATCAGGTGTAGCCAAGGAGTTAAGCTGTTATCAGCCATTGTATCAACAAAATTTTCAAAATCAAGAAGTGCAAAATGAGAATTAGACTCAAACTATTATCTAGAACTACACTATCAAATCATCTAAACTACTATTATGTCTGCTCAATCTGTGAAATGTCCTATCTATTTCAGGATCATATGAATGCAAGTCACTTGGTTAGGACCTAGTCATGCATAGTTCAACTCATCAGAGAACAAAAATCACAGGAATAACATAAATAATAGACAACTACTCTATCAGGACACTATTCACAATATCTACTGAAATGAAATAGAAAATGGAAAACTGCCCCAAAAAATTTTTAAAAAATTCAAAAACACCATACTAAATGTCTATAAATCATGCTTGATTTTTGTAATTTTTTTTGATGATTTTTAAAAATCATGAAAACACAAAATAAATTCAAAAATGGCCTAGATAATCGAATTTGGAAATTTGGACCCCAGATGACCGTGTTTGTCCCTCACAAAGTCAAAATGATGTATGAATCTTCTCCATATTCTGGTAAATTTTCAGCCCATTCTGAGGCCGAATTTTTCAATTTTAACCCACACCAAACCCCAAAGGGGTTACTTTTGCTTAGAATGGGAGATAAACTTTGGACACCAAGTTTCAGAACCAAACTCGATAGGACCGAAAAATTTTGGACAACAAATTGCATAACACAACTACACTACACTACACTACTCCTCTCCCTACTACTACTCTATTTTTTCTCTGTTTTTCTTTTATGGTTTTACAGCACTAGTTCATCCACACTTCATAACAAACAACAACAACAATACAAATATGTAACAAAGTGCAATTGTGCAATAGAATGTTAATATGCAGTGAATGAATGCAAATATAATTTTCTTTTCTTTTTATCTAATTATGAGTGAATTAAAGTTAGCACACAATGAACTGTGTCCCCGGCAATGGCGCCAGTTTTGATAACCGATGTCGTATCGCTTCAAAACAATTAAACTATGCTAATTCTTTAGCACAGGATTAACCTAGGTCAACTCAGAGACACGATCAATTTGGTTCCAACTTCAATTCACTAATAAACAATAGGGGATTTTAATCGAACAGTTTGTAGGCAATGAATAAAAATTGCAGAAACACAAACAAGAATTGAACAAAAATGCATAAACTAACAAAATTGATAAAAGGTGTTGTAAAACTGATTCAAGAATATCGATCCAATTCACCAAATCAAGCAATACAAATTATCATGGTTCTCATATAATGATCATATTATGATGGTTCATTCAATATCATTAGAAGCAGTTCAATTGAATTAAATCCTAAATCAATTGAAATCACAAATCGAATTGGAATATCATCCAAATAATCTATGATTAAAATTCAAAATTAGGAAATAAATCTTTAACCTAATTCATTTTCAATCCTAAACATATTCATAATCATGAAAATCGAAAAGAGAATTGAAGAAGAAGATGAACATTTACATACAAATTAAAATACCAAACCAGAACTCAAATTCTCCTTGCTTGGACTAAATCCTTGGATTGATTGATTGTTTAGCCTTCCATAATCATCATCAATGAAAGAGTCATAAAATTTGTGTGAAAAAAATAGAAGAATAGATATGAAAATAAAGAAGAAAATGAAGAACAGTTGAGAGAAAATGAGAGAAAAGGTTTTAATTCTGAAAACTTCTAAAAGAAACTACAAATTATGCTAATTACACCACTAAAAACGCAACTCGCAGCCCAAAATTCAAGTGCAAAGGTTCTGAATTCCAAGCCTAAAATGACCCTCAAAATGACATAATTGACCTTGTCTTATCTCTAACAAAATTGTATATGTTTTCGTTACCTTTCCAAGGACAACTCATATGTGTCATTTGGAGTTCTGTAGAGCTCTCTATATAATAACCAAAGTTTTGCAAAAAAAAAAAAAATAATAATAATAATAAAATAATAATATTTTCATTGTATCTGGCGCTGATAGCGTGACACTGTAGCTGAAGGCTATTTTTCACGATTTTTGGCGCCAGGAGCGCCATAGATGCTGGAAATTGGCGCCAGGAGTGCCAAAGTGGCGCCAAGGGCGCCAGATACACTGGATTTTGGAGCCATCAGCGCCAGGAGCACGACATGTCGGTCAGGGACATGTATATAAGGCCAAGGTCGCGTTTTCTGAGGGAAAATTTCCCTTTCTTCTTCCTCTGGTCACCCACCTCCATTCCTAAGTGTTCCAAGCTTCATTTCTTGGTCCTAGTTCACCTAAATCTTTTCCTTTAACCTCTAATCATGAGGAAATCCAGTGGTGAGCTATAACCCTTCATCCTTTCCCCAGAAACCCCTGAGTTGATAAGTCCCTATTTCAGGGGAACTGTGAAGAACTCGAGATAGGCAAGGAACAGTGGTGATTCTCGGACACCAGAGCCAAGAGAAGTAGTCCAAAGGTCTTCCTTGCCATTTCTGAGGTAAGAAACTCGAGTTTTCCCGATTGTTTTATGATTTGGGATTCTGGGGGAATAGTGACCCACTTGAGCTGGGGCTAGAATTAGCCCAGGGTCCTGTAGAGAAACTTGTTTAGAATGGTTTAGTGATGAAAGATTAGCTTTCAGATTTTGATATGGTGAACATTGGTTCTTGGCTCTGAGTATACATGTGTGACTTGAGTTGAGTCACTTGTTGATGATTATATGACATGCAAGAGCCTTAATTGTGATTGTGAGATGCCTGAGAGGCCATAGGAACGGTGCCTGATGAATGTCTTGGACCGTTCAAGTTATAATTGAATTTTGAGATATTGAGCTACACAGAGCTTAGAACTCTCTATGTTGGCTTACTTTGAGTCTGGGGAGTGACTCTAAAGCCTTGATTGAGCTGTGACAGACCTCTGAGGGTCTAAGAGAAGCCTAGTGTGTGCTGGGCTGTCATGAACCTTAAGTTAGAGGACTTCTGATTATGTTATGTTTGCTGGATCGCTTGAATTGATGTTGATATGTGCATATGTACCTGGATTAGGGCTTGACACCGAGGGTGTCAGTGGCGGGTGCCACGAGTCAGATAGAGAACTGCAGAGCTCGGCTTTGCCAAGTAAGTTCTTGGTCCCTGGGGATGATTTCCCGCTTGTTTGTACCCCACCACACTCCGGGAGGAGTGATGGTTGCATTCATGATGCATGCATTGTGGTTGTTGCATCCTCATAATGATATACTTGTGTATCTATGCTTGAAAAATGTATGATGCCTGTTATTAGATCTTCTGGCCAGTAAGATAGATATGGACCTCCCTAGGAGACGGCTATTCCTCCTAGTTGGTTTGCTCATGGGTGATGATGATCTCGGGGTGACGATGATCCCCTAAGACCAAGAGATAGGTGTGTCTCGTTGCGGTTGATTGCCTATTCTCGGAGGTACCATATACGTGCGTCCATGCGTAAGTGGTAGCTCCCAATGGGATGGCACGGGTGTGAGTTCCGGTCTCACACTGAGGTTAGGCGTTGATGATGATGCGCCGTACATAGAGCAAGATGACTTGCTCATATTGTTATGAGGGCCAGAAGGCCAGTATTATTGCGATTGCCTTGATGTTTGTGTCATGGAAAGTGGGCCAGGGTGGAGGAGATTCCTCCCCGGACCCTAAGCTTACTGAGACGTGTATCTCACCCCGTGTGGGGTTTATATGTTTACAGGTGACTCTTCTGACAGAGGAGAGCAGTCTCAGGGTAGGAGGTCCTAGTAGAGACATACATGCATGATTTTGGATGACATGAGAGAGCTAGAGAGCTCATTTTGCTGGGATGATGTTTGATGCTTGTTAATACCCTGTAGAGGGATGCTGGGCGTGTATGCCCACTTGATGTGTTGTATAGTTTTGTACACCCTCGTGGAAGGGAAGCTATTCTTTTGTGTAATCATGTGTGTGGTGTTGAAACTGATGTATGTATTTGTACAGAACCTGGTTATGTAATGAAAATGAGATTCCTCCTGATTGTATTTGTGAAATAGTTGGATATCTGCCTACAATATGTTGTGATAAACTGGATCGGCAGGGGCATGTGTTATATTGTTTATGATGATTGTTGACTGTGTGTGTGAACTGTGTGTTATAGTCCATACATAATGTAATCAAGAAATACGATTTAATCGCTTCCGCATAGTTTTCAAATGACATTTTAAGCGCGATTCTGATATTATTAATGTTAATACACCGGGTGCACACGGGGTGTTACATTTAATGGTATCAGAGCCGTTTCTTGATGGAAGCATTATGTATGGTGTTTGATTGGTGCTTGGACTATTGGTTGTGTGTGACATAAGTATTGCATGCGGGTACATTAACTGTGGGCCTGATCAACTCACTGTTTGATGTACATGTGTAGTGCTATGGTGAGATCCAGAAACAATAGTCGGGCGACCAATGCCCAGTCTGATCCAGTTGTGGCTGCACTGACAGCCATGCAGCAAGAGATAGCTGCAAATAGGCAGATTCAGGAGGATTTGCAGCGTGAGATGGCTGCAACCAGAGAGGTGAATGAAGCCTTAATGAAGGCTAACCATGAATTGTTAGAGGAGGTGAAGATTCTGAGGAGGGATGACAGAGTATCCTCCACACCTCCTGCATATGAGGGCGAGGGTAGTCGCCAGCAGGTTGGTGGGAGCCACCTGCGAGGGGACCTGGTGTCCCAAGCTGAGACTGAGAGTGATGTGGTAGCCAGAGGGAAAATGCTTATCACTTTTCGTAAGCATGACCCTCCAGCCTTCCTTGGCGGGTATGATCCGGTTGCTGCAGCCAGGTGGCTGCAAGCTCTAGAGAAAATCTTTACGGTGATGGAGTGCCCAGATCACCAGAGGTTGCTGTATGCAACCTATATGTTGCAGGACGACGCCCACGAGTGGTGGACGACCACAGCTCAGCTGCTGAGAGGCCGAGGAGAGATTATCACCTGGCAGACGTTTGAGGCCTGCTTCCTGGACAGGTATTTTCCCAGGGATGCCAGAGAGCAGAAGCAGGCAAACTTTGACAGTCTCGTCTAAGGAAGCATGACGGTGGACGAGTATTTGGCCAAGTTTAATGAGCTGGCCAAATATGCACACTTCAGGAGATCCTTGCCTGAAGCTGATGTTCTTGCTGCTAAGTTCCAAAGGGGACTTAGGGAGAGTATAGAGGAGCGAGTTGCCGGCAGCGGATCTCGCGATATGGACACCTTGGTGAGGCAGTGTCGCCAGGTGGAAGATATGCTGAGGAGACACAGAGGCAAACAGCCTACTCCCTCAGATAGACAAGAGGGGAGGAGGCCTAGTGGTTCTGGCCCACCCGGTAAGAGTAAGGGCAAGGAGTTGAGGGTCTCTGCTCCATGGGATAGCTTCAAGAAAGGGTCTGGGCAGAGTGCTTCAGCTCGGAGAAGACTACCTCCGAAGTGCCCAGCTTGTGGAAGAGAGCACTGAGGAGTGTGTCCCTCAGGCCAGATTGTGTGCTTCAGAGTGGCAAGTCAGGCCACATATCTCGGGAGTGCCCACAGACAGAGGGCCGAGAATAGGCTGCTCCAATGGAGATGATTGCGCCCACAGCAGGCAGGGTGTACATGGTGGACGCCAGAGAAGCAGACAGAGCTCCAGACCTGATTAGAGGTATTGTTTTGATCAATGACGGTAATGTTAGAGTTTTGTTTGATTCTGGAGTTATTCATATAGAATGTGACTGGTTTGTACTGTCTAGCTATGCCTACCCTTGAGATTGTTCTGGGTATGGATTGGTTGGCCAAGTATGGCGTGATGCTAGACGGTTATTAGAAGAAGGAGTTGTACCTTCTGACGTGGCTGGTACGAGCTCCACCTCTTTCCTATCAGCCTTGCAAGTTCGCGAGGCAATTAAGGAAGGAGCTCAGGGCTATATCTTCTCTTGTGTTACAGAAGATAAGCCAAGGGTAGATCTGACGAAGATTCTGGTGGTGAGCGAGTTGTGGACGTGTTTCCTGAAAAAATGACTCGGCTACCACCAGAAAGGGAGATTGAGTTCTCTATTGATCTGGTTCCTGGTCTGGAACCAATATCTGTGGCACCTTATAGTATGGCTCCTCTGATGTTGAGAGAGAGCTGAAGATGCAGTTGGAGGATCTGTTGTCCAAACAGTTTATCAGACCGAGTGTTTTGCTTCGGGGAAACACCGGTGATCTTCGTGAAGAAAAAGGACGGCAGTTTGAGGTTGTGTGTGGATTACAGGCAGTTAAATAAGGGTACTATTGAGAATAAGTATCCTCTGTCTCGGATAATGAAGTGTTGAACAGTTAAGGGGAGCCAAAGTGTTCTCTAAGATTGACCTAAGATCCGGATATCATCAGATTCGGATCAAGCTTGTAGACATACCTAAGATAGCCTTCCGGTCTGGGTATAGTCACTTTGAGTATCAGGTCATCCCCTTTGGTTTGACGAATGCCCAGCAATGTTCATGGATTATAGGAACAGGGTATTCAGACCTTTCTTGGATCAGTGTGTGGTAGTGTTCATTGATGACATACTAATCTACTCCAGGACGGAGACGGAGCGTGCTGAGCATCTCAGGACTGTCCTTCAGCTTGTAAGGGACAAGCAGTTATATGCCAAGTTGGCCAAATGTGAATTTTGGCTGACCGAGGTGGAAATTCCTTGGCTATGTGATCTCAGTAGCTGATGTATCAGTGGATCCCAGCAAGTTAGAGGCAGTAATGTCCTGGAAGAGACCCAAGGACAGTATCTGAGATCCAGAGTTTCCTGAGATTGATCGGCTAGTACAGAGTGTTTATTCAGGGGTTTTCCAGTTGGTGATACCTCTGACTCGACTCACTCAGAAGGGAGTTCCGTTTGTTTGGACCCAAGAGTGCGAGCAGCATTTTCAAGAGCTGAAGGAATGGTTGGCCACAGCTCCGGTGTTGACCCTTCTTCACCTTGAAGGAAGTTTTGAGGTGTTTTGTGATGCGTCCAGGCAGGGCTTGGATGCGTGCTGATACAGGATAAGAAGGTGGTTGCCTATGCTTCTAGGCAACTGACACCTCACGA
This sequence comes from Glycine tomentella, assembly GCA_007407185.1. NCBI lineage: Eukaryota > Viridiplantae > Streptophyta > Magnoliopsida > Fabales > Fabaceae > Glycine > Glycine tomentella. Next base: position 199,461 of record PYAF01000249.1, read on the forward strand.
AGAGTCTTATCATACTTATGACTTAGAGCTAGCAGCTGTGGTGTTGGCTCTAAAGATCTGGAGGCACTATTTATATGGTGCTAAGTTGGTTGTGTTCAGTGACCACAAGAGTCTCAGATACCTCTTTGATAAGGAAGGGGTAAATATGAGACAAAGGAGATGGATGAAGGTTCTTAAGGATTATGACTTTGGGTTGAGATACCATCCAGGCAAGGTAAATGTGGTTGCTGAAGCCTTAAGCAGGAAGCATAGGGCTGCCGCCTGCTTGATGATCTCTGATTGTAAGTTGATGGAGCAATTTAGAGATATGCACCTGTCGGTGACAGAAGGTGCGCATGGTCTTGAGTTAAGCAGGACCAAAGTGGATAATGGTTTGATCAAGAGAATCCGAGAAGCCCAAAAGCAAGATGAGGCAATGAGGGCTATGATTGGTCAGCAGGATGTCTCCTGGAAGGATCACAACTTGGTGTTGTACCAAGGTCGTATTGTGATGCCAAGGACGAGTTGAGAGATGTTGTCCTGTCTGAGGCACATAAGGGCCAGTTTAGCATTCATCCAGGAGCCACTAAGAGGTAACATGTTTGAAACGGAATTTCTGGTGGCCAGGGATGAAGAAAGGCATAGCCGAACATAGGGCTAAGTGTCTGGTGTGTTAGAAGGTAAGATTGAGCATCAGAGACCGTCTAGTCTGCTTCAGCCTTTATAGACCCCTGAATGGAAATGGGACAGCATTTCCATGGATTTTGTTGTGGGATTACCGTCGACTCAGAGAGGATGTGATTCCATCTGGGTAATGGTAGATAGGCTGACTAAGTTTGCTCATTTCTTACCTGTGATACCTGACTACATTGCAGAGAAGTTGGCCAGTTATATGTTGAGAGAGAGTGAGGCTGCATGGTGTCCCTGAGAGCATTGGCAGTGGCAGAGATCCGAAGTTCACCTCTGGGTTCTGGGGTGTTCTTCAGGATACTTATGGGACCCAGCTAAGGCTTAGCACAAGCCTACCATCCTCAGACAGATGGTCAGACAAAAAGGACCATCCAAATTCTGGAGGATGTGCTGAGAGCTTGGGCCTTGGAGCAAGGTACTAGATGGGAAAAGTATCTACCTCTGGTGGAATTCTCAGACAATAACAGTGTTCATGCCAGCTTGGGCATGGCACCATATAAGGCTTTGAAAGGCCATCGGTGCAGAACTCCAGTGTGTTGGACAGAGGTAGGGAAGAGACAGCTCCTTGGACCTGAGATGGTTCAAGAGACTTCTAAGCAGATCAGGATAATCAAAGACAAGTTGATGAAAGCTCAGAAGCGACAGAAGAGCTATTGCGATCATAAACACAGACCCGACAGGTTGATGAGGGTGATCATGTGTTTTTAGGGATGTCTCTTGTTACAGGTGTAGGACGGGCTTCGGGTGTGAGAAAGTTGAGTCCTAGATTCATTGGTCCATATCAGATCCTTCAGAAGGTAGGACCAATGACTTATAGGCTAGCTTTGCCTCCCCAGTGGTCAGAACTACACGATGCTTTCCACGTGTCTCAGTGGAGGAAGTACGTGACAGATCCCTCACACGTGGTAGAGCCCGACACAATTCAGATTAAAGAAAATCTGATAAGTCCTACACGGCTATTGAGGATTCTGGATCGAATGAGAAGAAGAACGAGAATTTCACCCCAGTGACTAATAGTATTGGTTTGGAATTTTGCGGACAAAATTCCTAAAAAAGAGGGGTTAATATAATAACCAAAGTTTTGCAAAAAAAAAAATTAATAAAATAATAATATTTTCACTGTAACTGGCGCTGATAGCGTGGGATCTGGCATTGATAGCGTGGAACTGTAGCTGAAGGCTATTTTTCACGATTTTTCGCGCCATCAACGCCAGAGTGGCGCCAGGAGCGCCACAAATACTGGAAATTGGCGCCAGGAGTGCCAAAGTGGCGCCAAGGGCGCCAAATGCACTGGATTTTGGCGCCATCAGTGCCAGAGTGGCGCCAGGAGCGCGGCATGTCGGTCAGGGACATGTATATAAGGCCAAGGTTGCATTTTCTGAGGGAAAATTTCCCTTTCTTCTTCCTCTGGTCACCCACCTCCATTCCTGAGTGTTCCAAGCTTCATTTCTTGGTCCTAGTTCACTTAAATCTTTTCCTTTAACCTCTAATCATGAGGAAATCCAGTGGTGAGCTATAATCCTTCATCCTTTCCCCAGAAACCCCTGAGTTGATAAGTCCCTATTTCAAGGGAACTGTGAAGAACTCGAGATAGGCAAGGAACAACGGTGATTCTCAGACACCAGAGCCAAGAGAAGTAGTCCAAAGGTCTTCTTTGCCGTTTTTAAGGTAAGAAACTCGAGTTTTCCCGATTGTTTTATAATTTGGGATTCTGGGGAAATAGTGACCCACTTGAGCTGGGGCTAAAATTAGCCCAGGGTCCTGTAGAGAAACTTGTTTAGAACGATTTAGTGATGAAGGATTAGCTTTCAGATTTTGATTTGGTGAACATTGGTTCTTGGCTCTGAGTATGCATGTGTGACTTGAGTTGAGTCACTTGTTGATGATTATATGACATGCAAGAGCCTTAATTGTGATTGTGAGATGCCTGAGAGGCCATAGGAACGGTGCCTGATGAATGTCTTGGACCGTTCAAGTTATAATTGAATTTTGAGATATTGAGCTGCACAGAGCTTAGAGCTCTCTATGTTGGCTAACTTTGAGTCTGGGGAGTGACTCTAAAGCCTTGATTGAGCTGTGACAGACCTCTGAGGGTCTAAGAGAAGCCTAGTGTGTGCTGGGCTGTCATGAACCTTAAGTTAGAGGACTTCTGATTATGTTATGTTTGCTGGATCGCTTGAATTGATGTTGATATGTGCATATGTGTCTGGTTTAGGGCTTGACACCGAGGGTGTCAGTGGCAGGTGCCACGAGTCAGGGAGAGAACTGCAGAGCTCGGCTTTGCCAAGTAAGTTCTTGGTCCCTGGGGATGATTTCCCGCTTGTTTGTACCCCACCACACTCCGGGAGGAGTGATGGTTACATTCATGATGCATGCATTGTGGTTGTTGCATCCTCATAATGATATGTTTGTGTATCTATGCTTGAAAAATGTATGATGCCTGTTATTAGATCTTCTGGCCAGTAAGATAGATATGGACCTCCCTAGGAGACGGCTATTCCTCCTAGTTGGTTTGCTCATGGGTGATGATGATCCCGGGGTGACGATGATCCCCTAAGACCAAGAGATAGGTGTGTCCCGTTGCGGTTGATTGCCTATTCTCGGAGGTACCATATACGTGCATCCATGCGTAAGGGGTAGCTCCCGATGGGATGGCACGAGTGTGAGTTCTGGTTTCACACTGAGGTTAGGCGTTGATGATGATACGCCGTACATAGAGCAAGATGACTTGCTCATATTGTTATGAGGGTCGGGAGGCCAGTATGATTGTGATTGCCTTGATGTTTGTGTCATAGAAAGTTGGCCATGGTGGAGGAGATACCTCCTTGGACCCTGAGCTTACTAAGATGTGTATCTCACCCCGTGTGGGGTTTATATGTTTACAGGTGACTCTTCTGACAGAGGAGAGCACTCTCAGGGTAGGAGGCCCTAATAGAGACATACATGCATGATTTTGGATGACATGAAGAGAGCTAGAGAGCTCATTTTGCTGGGATGTTGTTTGATGCTTGTTAGTACCCTGTAGAGGGATTCTGGGCGTGTATGCCCACTTGATGTGTTGTATAGTTTTGTACACCCTCGTGGGAGGGAAGCTATTCTTTTGTGTAACCACGTGTGTGGTGTGGAAACTGATGTATGCATTTGTACAGAACCTAGTTATGTAATGAAAATGAAATTCCTCCTTATTATATTTGTGAAATAGTTGGATATCTGCCTACCAATATGTTGTGATAAACTGGATCAGCAGGGGCATGTGTTATATTGTTTATGATGATTGTTGACTGTGTGTGTGAACTATGTGTTATAATCCATACATAATGTAATCAAGAAATACGATTTAGTTGCTTCCGCATAGTTTTCAAATGACATTTTAAGCGCGATTCTAATATTGTTAATGTTAATACACCGGGTGCACACGGGGTGTTATGTAACGCCTCTCTTTGCTTTCTCGTTTTTGATTGATTTTAGATGAAATCTTGTGACCACTTTGGATTAGGATCAGATTAGTTATAAATTTTATGAAAAATTCTTTTTCTTCTTGCTATGATTTTACAATTTAGTCATAACATAAACGAATTCTCTCTCTCGGTTTATTAATAATAAGAATACAATGCATAATACAGTCCCAAATATAAGTCCAAAATAATATACAGACTGTCTAAATTTTAATACAAAATACATATCTACAAAGTAAACACAAAACACAAAATACAATTCATCAAGCTTCCTCATTACACCTTCAATATCATCCACTGCTTATGCTTCACCGTTTTCCTGCTCGCCCAAATGAATTGGGGTCATCACAAGTGTCAACCACAGACACAAAAATAGGGTAAGTTTATGACAAACACAGTTTGCATAAAACATATATAAACATAGAGGGATAAAACCTTAATTATAAAAAGAACACACCATACATACAATATTCAAAATAACTTACACAGACTCATCATGTGATGCATGAGATGCATGCTCATCTTTTTAATATGATGCATGACTGAAATCTCAGGTTATCAATAATTTCTCAACATATGGTACCATAATCAAAATAGTTACACCCACTCTAGTGAAACCTCCCTTCACTCTGAGGGGTTAAAGGGTACCATAGTCAACATAGTTTCACCCACTCTAATGAAACCTCCCTCCACTCTGAGGGGTTAAATGCAAATGAAATATGCTATGGCTTGCTTTTGTTTTTATTTACTCTTCACCATTATTTTATTTCTCAGTTTCTCATATCACATACACCTCAAAGCTCAATATTTTTTGACAACTCATGGCATATGCTTTTTAAATAACCCATAAAGCTTCTTTCAATTATCACATAAAGCTTTACATAACATCTTAGTATACAGCCATAGTTCAACTCCATAAATCCTTCACAGATAAGTCATAGTTCATCAGACACATGGTAGATTCCATAGGAAACACTCAGCAACACATGAAATAATACATAACCTTTGTTAAAGCAACCAGCCATATAAATATAATTCAAATTCAACAACAAGGATTCAAGCTAAACATTCTTAAACATATTTTATTCATTGTGACAAACTATCAAATACATGGTGTGCAAGCTTGAAATCATAGAATCCTTTAAAGAAAGCTACTTAAACTTTAATCTTCATAAAATTCAATATAATTCTAAGAATAAATAAACATGTTCCCAACATAATTCTAGCATAAGATAGATATATTTCAAGAATTTACAAAACAGTTTGATTTTAGTAAAATATTTCCATTAGTCAATTGTTTTAATTTTTAAAATAACCATAATACCTATAATCTTAAGCTCTAATTATTTATACAACAAAGTCATCTAATCCAATAATCATTCATGTAACAAACTTTACTTCTTTGAGACAATTCAACAAACACTTTAGTCTACAAAACTTAATGAAATAAAGCAAGGAATAATATTCAAACTAAGCTCATCATAAACTCCCCCATACCTTGTTTTCCTTAAGCTGTTGGACAACCTTCCTCCTTAATTCTTCACGTGAACTTCCAAGGTATAAGCCTTTGTTTTGCTTTTTGGTGAAATATAAAGTGGAAGGGTTTTTTGGGTGGAGTTTGCACGTGAAACTCCCTTAAGGGTAGCCACCTATTTCAGTTCCTATCATCCTTTTATAAGATGATTAAACTTGATTTTTATTGCAAATATCCAAAAGGTTATTATAACTAGCTTTCTACTTGGTTTTCTTTCATTGGCTAGCCATTCCTTTGCTTCCAAGTAGCATGTTTCTACATTCTTCTCCATTTCTTTTCTCAATTGCACGTATACTCCCCCTATGGCTGAGCTTACTTTCGGTTCCTAGTCATTTGTGAGTGTAAATATCTTTCTAAACTATCATTGCTACCTTTCTACATGTTTCTTTCTTATTGGCTACTAAATTCTCACCCTCCAAGTGTCCATATTCTTGAGAATTCCACACCATTCTCCTTAGCTCTCAATTGGCACTTGGATTGGTAAGCTTTTAGGAAAGGTTTCACTAATTTTCCTTGCTTCCATGTGGAGTAGCCAAATTTTAGAGATTTTTATGTTTTTTCTTCATTCTTGCAAAACCCGTTTCTATAAAATAATGATTTTGGATTCGTTAACCGTTGGATCTTCTTGAAATTTTAAATACATACTCCTATCTCATATATCTAACTTTTGACCGTTGGGATCTTCGAAATAATGCTTAGAAATGTTCACGTGTTCTGTCAAAGGGAGCAAAATAAAATTTGCTTCAAATATCTCTTAAGCATTTATGTCTAGCTTTCTACTTGGACCAATAGGAATTTTCAAGCTTCTTAGCCTTCCATGTGGCCAATCTTGAAGCTTCTTAAAGTTTTATCCTTTGATCCTAGATCACACGGCCAAAGCTTGTATTCAAATCAACCAATTTTTCTTTCAATTACATGTAATAACTTTACTTGAATTCTTATTCGTCTATTTTGCTTTGAATTATTAAAATTACTAAACTACTTATTTAGAACACTTATTCCTCCATAATTAAGAGAAAACTCCATTATGTCCATCCTTCTCTTATAATTTTTCTGATGTCTGAGGTAGTCTATATTAAGCTCTTTTCAAACTATTTTTCAAAATTCCTAGAAATTACTATTTATGGTTCTCTGCCACAAACCATGTAGATAATTTGTTATCTAAAAGTATTTTATCCAATACTCAGACTTCCACAAATTTCTAAAACCATCTGGTCATTTTTTGACCTAAAGGGTATTTTGGTAATTTCACCATTCACGTCATTTCTAACAAATGTTCAGGGTATCTCTGCAATTGTCGGCCTCAAGGTATTCTTGTAATTTCTAAAACATCCCAGGGTGTTTATGAAATTTCCTCCTTAAAATATCTTGCTAAAATACCTAGGGGCATTTTGGTCATTTTCAAAATGTCCGAGGGCATTTTCGTCATTTTTCTTAAATTTTTGTATTGTCTCTAATTAACATTTTACATTAGTAATTGACTGTGGTTTCACAAATTTGGGGGTGTTACATGTTACACTCTAGGTCCTGCACAAGGATGATACATCAAGTGAGATTAAAATCCAAAAATAAGTAACAGTTAGCAATTAAGCTCAGTTGTTTGCCTGATACAAAAACTGAATTAGAATGAGAAAATAAAAGTCAAGAGAAGTTAAATAAGCTAAGAAGAATAGAAAAATATTAAACTAAGAATGCTCAATCAGTGGTCATAAGGTCTACATATCTCTATTCTATACCCTTTCTCCTGCAAAGCCAATGAGAGGTCCAGAGTGAAGATGGACTTTATCATATGGGACTTTGAGCCTCTAGAATGTTTTCCAGTAAAGGGTGTTTGTGGAGTGATTGAGTGTTTTTAGTTTAATATTTTTCTATTCTTCTTAGCTTATTTGACTTCTCTTGGACTTTTATTTCCTCACTCTAAGTCAGTTTTTGTCTTAGGCAAACAAGTGGACTTAATTGATAATTATTGCTTATTTTCGAATTTTTTGCTTAGACCTATCTTTCTTGTACAGGACCTAGAGAGATCTACAGAACTCCAAATGGCACATATGATTCGTCCCTGGAAAGATAAGGAAAAGATCCACAATTTTTAGTTAAGCCAAGGCTATTTTAGGCTTGGAAGGCAGTGTTGATTTGAGGGGGAGTTACTTGAAGCCTAAAAGAGATTTGAAGACAAGCAAGTGTTTTGGACTTTCAACATGTTTGAAGAATTGAAGAAAAGCTTGTGATCAAATGTAAAAGGAAGGAAGTTTTCTAATGATCGAAGTCATTGCATTCATATCATTCATAAGCTTAAGAATTAAAACACAAGGCATTAGGAAATTGTTTTGAATCTTGAAATAAACTAAGTGTTTTTGGAAAAATAGAATTTCACTGGTTTAATCGATTATATAAGCAAAGAATCGATTATTTTTTTCTTGTTGCTTTCTGGAAAATTCTCAAGATCAGTTCAATCGATTACTTTATCGGATTAATCGATTATTTCAACTTAGTATATACATAATCTGCCTTTGTGTCCTTTTTAATCGATTACTACTGAGCTGTAATCGATTACATTACTCATACAGAAAATAACATCACTTTGGTGTAATTGATTACCATTTATTGTAATCGATTACTTAAGTTCAAACATGTTTTTCATAATGTCTGCTTTAATAGATTACCATTCATTGTAATCGATTACACAATACAAACATGTTTTTCATAATGCCTGCTTTAATCGATTACCATTCATTGTAATCGATTACACAATACAAACATGTTTTTCATAATGTCTACTTTAATCAATTACCAATTATTGTAATCGATTACATAGTACAAATACATTTTTCATTGTGCCTGCTTTAATCGATTACACGTCGGGATAATCGATTAAATTACTCGTTGTTGTTACCCAGAATCTTTATGAATACTTTAATCGATTACATGAGCGTGTGTAATCGATTACATATGCTAAATAATCGATTACAGGAGCGTATTTAATCGATTACAAGCGGTTACAAAAAATCTTTATAAATAGAATCCTTGCTCAGCTGTTTTCCTAAATTGAGTAATTCGTATTCTGAGCATTCTAAGGCATTTTAAACATTCACAAAGTGATTTTTCTGGGCTCACTAAGTTCTTGCTTCCATGAAACTCATATGGGTCTAAGGGATTAAGTGAAGCAAGATTTCTCTTTTCAAAGTTTAAGGAAAGCCATGTTCTGAGTTTGTTATTTGCATTCAACCTGGTAATATCATTCTTATGCATATCATCTTTGGATCATCAGGTGATTTCTTTCCTTACTCTTTGAGTTTGTAATTCTCTGTTAAAATTGTATTTGCTTTTCTATTGTAAATTGGTTTCTTGCATGAAAC
>PYAF01000249.1:208574-224384 GCA_007407185.1 Glycine tomentella
AATTTGCTTCAAAAGGATTTTGATGAGTATAAACAAAGCCAAGGTGAAAAACATATGTTGCTTATGGCTGAAAACAGTGATTTGATTGATCTCTTGAGAAAGTTTTACAAGGGAAAATGCAACTTGGCTGAAATGCTAAGTGTGCAAAGATATGCTGGTGATACTTCTGGTTTGGGGTATAAATATGGTTCAAAATCAATGGGTAAAACAGTTTTTGTATCTCCAAAACAGAAGAATCAAAAGTGGCAAAGAAACTCAAGAGTTAATCAAAATTCTGGATTTAAAAAAATTCCAAATCTGTCACTTGCAACTATTGTATGAAAAAGGGGCACACATCATTTAAATGCTATGCTAGGAGATTCTATGTGCCTAATGGTGATTGCATTTGGGTTCCTAAAAGAAAAAAAAAAAGGCTAACCCCTATGGACCCAACTTATATTGGGTACCTCTTCCTTTGAAGTAATTTGTTTCTTTTGTAGGTATGTCTTAGAGCAAGCTCCTCTCTATGGTATCTTAATAGTGGATGCTCAAGACATATGACGGGTGATATGTCCTTGCTCAAGAATCTTATTTTTAAAAATGGGGGCTATGACACTTATGGAGACAACAACAAAGGAAAAATTATTGGTGAAGGTAGCACTGGTGATAGCTTGAATACCAAAATAAGCAATGTACTCTATGTTGAGGGCTTGAAGCATAATCTACTTAGCATTAGCCAATTAACAAAGGCTATAAAATCTCCTTCAATCAAGATTGTTGTTTAATTTGTGATGGTAAGAGTGAAGAGGTAATCTACATAGGTAACATGCTTAATGAGTAAAATAGATGAAACATGGCTATGGCATAGGAGAGCTAGTCATATTAATATGCTTCACATGAATAAGCTCATTAAGAAGGACTTAGTCATTGGCTTACCAAAACTCAAATTTGAGAAGGACAAACTATGTGATGCATGTCAAAAAGGGAAACAAACCAAAACATCTTTTCAAAGCAAAAATATTGTTTCCACCTCTAGACCACTTAAACTTTTGCATATAGATTTATTTGTTCCTTCAAGAACTATGAGTTTAGGAGGCAATTACTATGGTTTGGTTATTGTGGATGATTACTCTAGATTCACTTGGACTTTGTTTTTGAAATCCAAGAGTGATGCTTTCCATTCTTTTAGAAAACTAGCCAAACTTGTTCAAAATGAAAAAGGGACTAAAATTGTCTCAATTAGAAGTGATCATGGTGGAGAATTCCAAAATGAACATTTTGAAAAATTCTATGAGGAAAATGGGATTAACCACAATTTTTCAGCTCCAAGAACACCCTAACAAAATGGTGTTGTGGAGAGGAAAAATAGATCACTTGAAGAAGGTGCTAGAACACTTCTAAATGAGACAAATTTACCTAAATATTTTTGGGCTGATGCAGTAAACACTGTTTGTTATACTTTAAATAGATTACTCATAAGACCTATTTTGAAGAAAACCCATTATGAGTTGTATAAAGGAAGAAAGCCCAATGTTTCTCACTTAAGAACCTTTGGCTGCAAATGCTTTGTTTTAAATAATGGAAAGGAATCACTAGGAAAGTTTGATGCAAAGGCTGATGAAGCCATTTTTCTTGGATATTCATTACAAAGCAAGGCATATAGAGTTTTCAACAAAAGAACCATGTGCATAGAATAATCTGTCCATGTAATTTGTGATGAATCTAATCCCTCAAAAGAGGAAAAAGTTTGTGATGAAGATGCAGGTCAAATTGAACAAAATATTCAGCTTGAGAAGATGTCCATAAAAGAAAAGAATGAATCTAGTGTTGAAGAGGGTCCATCAACTCCAAGTCAAAGGCCTAAAGAGTGGAGAACCACAAGAGATCTCTCATTAGATAACATAATTGGTGAAGTATCAAAGGGAGTCTCTACTAGATCCTCTCTTAGAAATTTATGTTGTGACATGGCTTTTGTTTCTCAAATTGAACCAAAATATATCAATCATGCTTTGCAAGATGAACATTGGATGCATGTCATGCATGAAGAGTTAAATCAATTTAAAAGAAATGAAGTTTGGGAACTTGTTCCTAGACCTCCATCTATTAAGCCTATTGGTACAAAATGGGTTTTTAGAAACAAGCTGGATGAAAGTGAAATTATAGTCAGAAATAGAGCTAAATTGGTTGTAAAAGATTACAACCAAGAGGAAGGCATTGACTATGAAGAAACTTATGCTCCAGTTGCAAGATTGGAAGCTATTAGGCTACTACTTGCATATGCATGCATAATGGGTTTCAAACTTTACCAAATGGATGTCAAAAGTGCTTTTTTAAATGGCTATATAGAGGAGGATATATATGTTGAATAACCTTCAGGATTTTCTGATTTCAAACATCCAAATCATGTTTTTAAACTTAAAAGAGCCCTCTATGGTCTGAAACAAGCTCCAAGATCATGGTATGAGTCTCTTAGACTCTTATCATGATGTATGATTCTCTTAAACTCTTTCAATATTTGGTACCAATTGTCAAGATAGCCCCATCCCTGTGGCACAGAACTTATCTGACCAGTCAAGGTCTCTCGGTGTTGCACAAGTTCTCACCTACACTTCATGTGATCATCATGGGTGGTGTGATTCCCCACCGCAAGGGTCACCCCCCAGCTCAGACACCTTTTGTCTGAACGCACGGACTCAGTTCCTGCAGCTATCTGACACACCTCCTCTCTGAGGCAACTCTTATATACACCTCCACTTTGAGGCAACTCTTATGACACATATCAACATGTAGTATCAATTGTCAAGATAGTCCCATCTCAGTGGTCCAGAACTTATCCGACCTGTCAGGGTACCTCAGTGTTTCCTAGGTTCTCACTCACACTTCATGTGTTGTGATTCTGTACTGCAAGAGTCACCCTCTAGCTCAGACTTCTCTTATCTGAACGCACGGACTCGATTCTTGTAACTATCTGACACACCTCCTCTCTGAGGCAACTCTTATGATACACATGAGATGGTTTCACTTATGCATGACTAATTCATTTTATCAACTTATGTGTATTTTCCATATCAATCTCCAATCATTGTCTCACATAATTTACTCAGAGATTCAATATAAATCAAGTACAGAACTCAGCTTGTTACTCATATACAGAAACTCAACATATCATTCATATACAAAAGTTCATAGAAACACTCAACAACACATGGAATTTAGAGAAATTCATAGAAACACTCAGCAACACATGAACTTCAAACACTTATTCAAACACAAACAACACTTAAACTATCTTTATCATAAAGCTTCCCTATACATACGTTATAACCTCTTATGAATCTTGTCTATCTCTTCCTAATGGTACTAGCTTCTACACGTGATCTTCAAGGGAAAATGGAGTTTCTTTTATGCTTTGGAAAGGAAAGGATGAAAATGAAATGAAAGAGATGGGAGAGAGATTCACGTGAAGGTGTAGTAGGATGAAGTCTTGAGAATGACTTCCACTTAAGTCCTCCCCCTCCCCTTTATATAGAGTTTGGAAAATAATAGAATATTTACAAAAATCTCCTAAGTCATGATGCTTCCATTACAAGTGTCCCTACACTTGTCATGACCTTTACAAGTGTCCCACCACTTGTCATGGTCTTAAAGCTTCTTCCTTCTTTCTTCCAAGTGTCCCTCCACTTGGCAAATCATGAAACTTCTCCATGGTTCTCCATCTTTCACATGACCATCTAATAAATAGGAGAAGATTTTTCTTTTCTTCATGCCATCTTGTACACATGTCCTTCAAGGCATGACACATTTCTTCCAAATGTCCTCTTACTTGGCATGTTCATGAAGTTTCTCTCTTCTTCTAGCTTATTCACATGGACAACAAAGAAGGAGGAGAAAATTTACTTTCTTTCATGCTACTTAGTATAAATAATTCCCAAAGCATGATGGCTTCTTATCCCTTCATCAATGGTGGCTTACAAATGACTAGATATTTCTTAAGCCTTCATGATTGTATCTTATCATTTTAATTTATGAAGCTTAAGACATATTTCTATTTATCATGTTTTCATTTTCTTAATGAGAAGAAAATTATGTGGTTTTCCTTGTATCCACATGTCACCTTTTATGAAGAAGAAGAATTCAATTTAAAGATAGCTTCACACATGGCATTCATTAGAAGGAAGTAAAATTCAATTCGAATTCATCTTCACACATGGCCTTTTATAGGAAGAAGTAAAGTTCAATTTGAACTCTTCTACCTAAAGCATAATATTAAAAAATAGAATTCTAGAGTTTTCCAGAAACTGACATCAATTACAGTATAAATTGCTCACAAGCAGTCTATACTGAGTGCTACACAGACTTTACATACAAGACTGCTCTTACCTTAATTCTGATTGGTCCATACTACTTTTGACCATCAAAATTACTAAACCATTTTATTAAATAAGTCTATATATACTAAAATTAAGAGAAAATTCCATAGATTTTATTTATCATTTTCCCATATTTTTCTGATGCTTGAATTCTTCTGAATAAAGTTTCAAAGTTATTACTTTATAAAATTCATAGAAATTCTATTCTAGGGTTTTCTGTCACAAAGTATTTTGATAATCTGCCATCTAAGAGTATTCTATAATTTCATCAAGTTTTCACAAAATCTCTAAGGGTGTCTCAGACAGTTTTAGTCTCAAGGATATTATGGTAATTTTCAAAGTATCCAATGGTATTTGTGTAATTTTCACCTTAAGGGAATTTCTGTAATTTCTGCTTCAAGGGAAGGGTAGTACGATCATTTCTTTTAAACCATTTTTTTGTAATATCTCTAATTAATATTTCATCCAAATAACTTAAATATAGATCAATCAAGTCTCACATAACCTAACACTTATATCAAATAGTTGTGCAAGAAACATTTTGACCATACATTTGCAGTTATTGAAATTTTAGGATGTTACAACTGTGCCTTGCAAATTGGAGATTGTACTTTTATAGATGCCATGCTTGACCTTGGAGCCTCAATTAATGTCATGCTCACATCAATTTACATATCACTACATCTTGGTGATTTGAAACCCACTGGTGTTGTCATTCACTTAGCCATGGACTTATTAAAGATGTGCTAGTGTGAGTTAATGATTCAATTTTTCCTAAAGATTTTTACATTTTGGATATGGAGAATGAGTCATCCAGCCATGGTTCCACATTGATCCTAGGGAGACCATTCTTGATGACAGCTAGGACCAAAATTGATGTGCATACAGGAACTATTTCCATCGAGTTTGGTGATGACGTTATCCAGTTCAACATTTTGAGGCCATGAGACATCCTGTAAAGGAGCATTCTATCTTTCTTGTTGATATCATTGATGTTGCAGTAGATGGTGTAGATATTTCTGATTTACTTTCTGATTTTTCGGATTTCTCTGTTTTTTTGATTTTGATCTTGGTTGTTGTAATTGTACCTGTGATGATTTTGCTGTTGTGTGTAGTATTTGTGCGTAGATTTCCTTCGCACATCACTCTGATTATGTTGAAGATACAGGTATAGCTGTTGATTCTCCTATTTCCCTTCCATCAACCAATCTTTCCTTGCCTTCCACTATTCAGCCACCTTCCTTGGAGCTGAATCACTACCTGAGCACCTTAAATATGCATATTTAGATAATGTTCATAAGCTTCCACTCATCATCTCTAGCAGTCTATCACTTGAGCATGAAGATAAGTTCCTGCAAGTTTTGAGAGGTCACAAAAAGGCCATTGGATGGGTTTCACCTGTCCAAGTGGTTCCTAAGAAGTCAGGTACCACTGTTGTGAAAAACTAGAGTTGATTCCGGCTAGAGTAGCCAACAGTTGACCAGTTTGCATTGACTACAAGAGACTTAACCAGGCAACTCGCAAGGACCATTTCCCTCTCCCCTTCATTGACCAGGTTTTGGAGAGGTTTGCAAGTAAATCACATTATTGTTTTCTTGATGGTTTTTTAGGTTACATGAAAATTCATATTGCATCGGAGGACCAACACAAGACCATATTATTCATCTGTTCATTTGGCACATTTTCCTACACTAGGATGCCTTTTGGCCTATGCAACGCACCTGCTACCTTCCAAAGGTGCATGGTGAGTATCTTTTCTGATTTATTATAGAGTTGCATGGAGGTATTTATGGATGATTTCACTGTTTATGGTTCCTCTTTTGATGCATGTTTAGATAGTCTCTCTAGAGTTCTTGATCGATGTATTGGGACTAACCTTGTTCTTAACTTTGAGCAATGTCATTTTATGGTACATGAAGGTATAGTCTTAGGGCATTTGGTCTTTGGTAGAGGTATTGAGGTCGATAAGGCCAAGATTGATGCTATTACTTCTCTACCTTACCCTGAAACGACCGCTTCTATTTCGCTTTATTACTTACTTGTTTTGTTTTTTTTTTCAAATTTTTTTTTACTTAGGCTTATTTAATTTTCGAAAATTAAGTGTCATAGCCCAAACTAATTCCTTTAAATTTTTTGAAAGAAAACATAAAAGTGAAAAAAAATTATTCATCATCTAATGGTTTTCGAGTTCGCATAACATAACATGTGGTCCATGATTACAGTCCACAGATAATTATTATAATACAGTCCGATATGTAAACAGTCCAAAATACATAGCATAACAAAATAGAAATCATCACAGGGTCTTCATCACATCACATCTTCTTGTAAATCATCCACTATCAAGCTTACTGTTCATCTGCTCGCTCAATTAAATTGAGATCATCACAGGTGTTAACCATAGACACAAAAATAGGGTAAGTCATGATAAACAGAGTTTAAATAACAGAATAATTTCATACACAATCAATACACCACAAGATGCATAGAAAATGCGAGATGCATGATTTTTCAACTTCTCAACACATGGCCATAGTCAAGATAGCTTAACACCTCGCGAGTTGGATTGATCAGTCAGGATAGGTCCGTGTTGCAATAGGACTCACACCCACTCTACATGTGATCATCATGGATAGGTGATCTCCCCACGGCCACTATCCCCCAGCTCATCACCTTAGAACGTTCTCTCTCAACTCTAGCTATCTGACAAACCTCCTTCTGAGGTAACAACTTCACGGATTAACCCACATCGGGCATATGCACATGGAACATGCATGAATACTTCTTTTCATCTCATCTTTTCTCATCATTCATCACTCTTCACTTGGTGTGTCACATACATCAAAATTTAATATATTCAAAGCCACATGGAATAGGTATATTTAACCACATACATCCTTTTCAATATCACATAAAGTTTCACAAAACCATACAAAAACCACACGGCTACCACCACACAAACCAATTATTTTTTTCTTTGAAACCTTTCATTTTTCATATGACAAAAAGCTAGATTTTAATGCAATACTTGAAAGAAAACTATATCTACCTTATTATTTCTTATAAAATTTAATATAATAAACATGATTCTAATTCTAATATTAACAACAAAATAAATATACAAGCTTAAGGAAACATAGGATATTTTCGACCAATATATATAAAATTGGTAGCAAAATAATTCGTTGAAAATTATAAATCTAAACCATTATTCTTCTACAAATAAACATCACATAGATAATTGTAGGTTACTTTAAATTTTATTAGTTAAGTTAGATTTGAGTTATTTATTCCATCCTTATTTATAAAACTAGGATCAAAATTATTCTAATCACATAATCATTCATTCATGTAGCACATCTTGGGTTCTTTGGAACATTTCCACAAACACCAAGTAGACAAGGCTTGAATCTTCATTAAAACAATTGTTAATCTCAACATAATGAGTATTTAAACTTTGTTTATCAAGAGACTTCCCCATACCTTGCTTTGTTTTAAGTCTTTGGACAGCCTTCTCCCTTTACTCCTCACATGGAATTCTTCCTAAGGCTTAGTGGACTTTTGTTTTGTTGTAGAATGTTTTGGAAAAGGACAAGGTGATGTAAGCTAGGATGAATTGCACGTTCCCTTCCTTGTTTTTCCAAGCCAATTTTACGGTCCCCACATTCATTTATATAAAGGTATAAATTTTGCTTTTCTACAAAGAATCTATAAATATCTCCTTAAGTAATCATGACTTGCTTTCCATATGCTTTCTCCTTATTGGCTAGTGAATCATTTCCTTACAAGTGGATTGCTTCTTGAGACTTCCACATCTTACTTGTTTCTTGCTTCATTCTTCACGTGCCATTCAATTTTGTGTAGGGAATTCCATTTGTCTTTTGTTTCATGGGGATGGTGCTTTGATTTTAATAAGCTTTTGCACTTCGAAATATCTTAAGGCATTAATGGCTACTTTCCATATGGACCAATGAAAATTTCCAAGCTTTCTTAATCATTTATGTATTCATTTTTGACTTTTCTCAAAGCTTTCTCCTTGGATATTATATCATACGGCCAAAGCTTATTTCCTAGAACCAAATTAACAATTTTCTTCCTTATTTCATGTAATAGCTTAATTCTAATTTCTTATTGGTCCATTTCACTTTTAATTAGTAAAATTATTAAACTAGCTTATTAAAGAGGTCTATTTATCCCATAATTAAAAGAAAACTCCAAAGATTATAACTATTCTTTGCCTACAATTTTCTGATGCCTAAGATATCCTGAATTAAATTCTTTTTCAAAATATTTATCAAAATTCATAGAAATCCCATTTTATGGTTCTTTGTCACCTACTCAGTTAATAATTGGTTATCTAAAGATTATATTCCATACTCAGGTTTCCACAAAATTTCCAAAATCATCTGGGCATTTTTGACCTAAAGGGTATTTTGGTCATTTACCACCCTAAGGACCTAATTGTCATTTTTGAAATTGTCCAAGGGTATTTTGGTAATTATCCTTCTAAGGGTATTCTTGTAATTTCCTTTTTTATAGGAAGGGTGGCATAGTCATTATTCTACCCATATCTTTGTAATCTTGCTACTGTCTATTCTACATAAAATCCTTTAATCACATATTACTAATTGTTTTAAAACATTGCATTAATCACATATTTAAGGCACATAGAAATGTTGGGGTGTTACAATTCTTCCCCCCTTAAAAATTTCATCCTCAAAATTTACCTGATTCAAAGAGTGCCGGATAACTCTTCCGCATCTCGCTTTCTACTTCCCATGTAGCATTGCCACTTGTACCATTTCCCCAGATTACCTTCACCAAAGGAATTTCTTTTCCTCTTAAGGCTTTGATCCTTCTATCCTCAATTCTTACTGGAAATGTTTCATAAGTTAAATTGTTCTTTATGGGTACTTCATCCATCTCAATCACATGTGAAGGATCATGGATATATTTACGTATTTGAGACACATGGAACACATCGTGGAGATTGGAAAGGTTTGGGGGTAAGGCAATTTGGTAGGCTACTGGTCCGACTCTTTTAAGAATTTGAAAAGGTCCAATGAAACGCAGCGTAAGTTTTCGGGATTTCAGAGCTCTCCCCACACCAGTCCAAGGACTTACTTTTAAGAACACATGATCTCCTATCTCAAACTTTAAATCCTTTTTTTTATCATGATAACTTTTCTGCCTACTCTGTGCGGCCTTCATTTTTTCTTGGATTAACTTAATTTTATCAGTAGTTTGTTGTATAATTTCTGGTCCTAAAATTAAGTTTTCTCCAGGTTCTACCCAACACAGAGGGGTTCTACACTTCCTACCATACAAAGCCTCATATGGTGCCATACCAATAGAGGAATGAAAACTATTGTTGTAGGTGAATTCTATTAAAGGCAGAAAATCTTCCCAATTGCCTTTATGTTCTAAAACACAAACTCTCAACAAGTCCTCTAAAGATTGAATAGTTCTTTCAATCTGTCCATCAGTTTGGGGATGGTAAGCTGAACTTAATTTTAGTCTAGTTCCTAAGGCTTGATGCAAACTTTCCCAAAATCTTGAAGTAAATCTAGGATCTCTATCAGATATAATACTAGAAGGTACTCCATGTAATCTCACAATTTCTCTTATATACAAATTTATCAATTTTTCTAAGGAATACCTAATGTTAATAGGAATAAAGTGAGCAGATTTTGTTAATCTATCTACTATAACCCATATAGAATCAAATCCTCTAGAGCTCTTGGGTAAAGATGTAATAAAATCCATAGATATACTATCCCATTTCCATTGGGGTATTTCTAAAGGTTGCAGCATTCCAGAAGGCTTTTGATGTTCTATTTTGGCTTTCTGGTAGACTAGGCAAGAATGCACATATTCACTTATTTCCTTTTTCATCTTTGGCCACCAAAACAAAGTTTTTAAATCTTTATGCATTTTAGTGGCTCCTGGATGGATACTTAACTTGCTTTTGTGTCCTTCTTCTAAAATCATTTTCTTAAGTTCAGGATCATTGGGTACACAAAGCCTTCCTTGTAATCGTAGTACACCATCCATTCCTATGTTAAATTCACTACTCCTTCCATTTTCGATATTTTCAAATATAATTCTCAAGAAAGAATCAGATCTTTGCCTACTTCCTATTTCCTTCAAAAAGTCATTGGAAACTTGTAAAGCTCCTAGTTTAACACTTACCGGTGTAGTTTCACACATCAAACTAAGATCCCTAAATTGTTCTAACAAATCCATTTCTCTAATCATTAATGTAGAGATCATCAAAGATTTCCTGCTTAAAGCATCAGCCACCACATTTGCTTTTCCAGGATGATAATTAAGTTCAAAATCATAATCCTTTAAGAATTCTATCCATCTTCTTTGTCTCATATTTAATTCTTTTTGACTAAACAAATATTTCAAACTCTTGTGGTCACTAAAAACCTCAAAATGTGACCCATATAAATAATGTCTCCAAACTTTCAATACAAATACCACGGCTGCCAATTCTAGATCATGGGTAGGATAATTTCTCTCATGAGTTTTCAATTTCCTAAATGCATAAGCCACTACTTTTCCATCTTGCATCAAAACTCCTCCTAAACCCATCTAAGATGCATCACAATATACTACAAAAGGTTTTTCTAAATCTGGTAATACTAACACAGGTGCTGTGGTCAACTTATTCTTAAGGGTTTGGAAACTTTCCTCACACTGTGTATCCCATACAAAAGCTTGACCTTTCCTAGTCAAGGTAGTCATTGGTAAAGCTATTTTAGAAAAATCCCGAATAAACCTTCTGTAATATCCTGCCAATCCTAAAAAAACTTTTGAGTGACTGTCTTAGGTATTTCCCATTCCAATACAGCTTGAACTTTAGAAAGATCTACTGAAATTCCTCCCTGAGATATTTCATGACCTAAAAAGTCTACTTTTCCTAACCAAAAATCACACTTAGACATTTTAGCATACAGTTGCCGATATTTTAAGGTTTGCAAGACAATTCTCAAATGTTCGGCATGTTCTTCCTTAGTTCTAGAATATACTAAAATATCATCAATAAATACTACCAAAAATTTATCAAGATAAGGATGGAAAACTCTATTCATATAGTCCATAAATACAGCTGGAGCATTGGTCACACCAAAAGGCATAACTAAATACTCATAGTGACCATACCGAGTACTAAAAGCAGTTTTAGGAATATCCTTCGATTTTACTCAAATCTGATGATACCCCGATCTAAGGTCAATTTTACTAAAAACACAGGCTCCTACTAGTTGATCCATAAGATCATCTATCCTAGGTAAAGGATATTTATTTTTAATTGTCACCTTATTTAACTGACGATAATCTACACACAACCTCATGGAGCCATCCTTTTTCTTAACTAATAATACTGGAGCTCCCTATGGTGACACACTAGGTCTCACGAATTTCTTACTTAATAACTCTTCTATTTGTTTTTTTACTTCAGCTAATTCTACCGGGGACATTCTATAAGGTGCTATAGAAATAGGTCCAGTTCCAGGAATTAAATCTATGGAAAACTCAACTTCCCTTCCAGGAGATAACCTATCTACTTCTTGAAGTACTTCTGGAAATTCTTTTACTACTGGCATGTCTTCTTTATCAAATTCAGTTTCAGATTCAGAGTGAGATTTGATCATGTATATTTGAACATCATTCTTTTTCGTCATCCTAAAGACTTTGTTAGGGGAGACAATCTTCATATCCTTACTAACTTGAGGACTTCCAAAGACTATAGTTTTATCAAAACAGTTTAGCATGACATGATGAGGTGATAGCCAATCCATGCCAAGTATAACATCGATTTGGTGCAATGACAAACAAATTAAATCAATAGAAAACATGTTACCATCAAGCTCTATTTGACAATTTAGACATACTTCAGAAGTAACAACTGACTTATTGGTAGGGGTAGTAACTGTCAGAAGGAGATTTAAAGGAGACACATGAAGTCTTAAATTTTGAGCACATGTGTATGAGATAAAAGAATGAGTAGCTCCTGAATCAAATAATACGTCTAAAGGAATTTTACTTATGAAACACTTACCTTGGATCAGGTCTTCGGATTGAGAAGTCTCGTTCCCACTAAGAGCAAATACTCTTCATGTGGCTTTCGGTTTCTCTTGGGGGCGACTTTGACTTCCTTCTTCCTTCTTCTTGCAGTTCATAGGACAATTCATGGAGATATGCCCCTTCTTGTTGCACATAAAGCATGTAGGATCTACATCTGGGCATTGAGAAACATAATGTCCAACTTTCCCGCACTTGTAACATCTTATAGGAGAGGATGAAGAGATTTGACTGACAGGGACTCTAGGATGAGGAACATACAAACGATCCTGGTTATAAGGTTTCCCTACAATTGAGCGATTCTTCACTTTGTTCCTGATAGGCCGTACATTCTTGTAGTGAGATGCCCTTGCCCTAGAATCCTCATCATAGATTCTGCACATATTAACTAGCTGAGGGAACTGTCGCACTCCTTGATAATGCATAACTTGTTTTATTTCGGGCCTTAATCCATTGAGAAACTTGACACACTTCGAACTCTCCCCTTCTATACCTTGGTAGTGAGGGAAATATCTTACTAACTCTTCAAATTTGACTGCATACTCTACTACAGTCATATTTCCCTGTTTCAATTCCAAAAATTCCATTTCCTTTTTATTTCTAATATCTTCAGGAAAATATTTCTCTAAAAAGACCGTTTTGAAAATCTCCCAAGTTATGATTTAATTTTCAGCTTCTATTTTCCCACCAAAACTCCGCCTCTTCTGCCAACATATAAGTACCAAAAAGTACTTTTTTATCAGCAGAGCAGGCCATGACTCGAAAAATTTTCTCTATTTCCCTTAGCCATGATTGTGCACCGTCTGGGTCGTACCCTCCTTTAAAAGTAGGTGGATGATTTCTTTGAAAATTTTCTAATCCTTGATACTCAGAATTTACATTCCTTTGTTGATTCCCTACTGCTTGTGCCAACGCTTGTAATGCGTCTGCTATTGCACGATCATTTCTACCGGCCATATTTGCTTACTTATATCTAAAAACAATGTTAGTTTTAAATAAATTAGAACATAGCTAATAATACGACTCCACAATTTTTTACAATACTTTTTACATTTTTATAACAAACTATCCATACGACTACTTCATTATATTCATACTACTTCATTGAATCCATACTACTACTTTGTTTATAAAGTTATTTCTAGTTACGTTACATCTTAGTTCTACTATCTTTTCTACTAGTCACTATTTTACATACTTAATATTTTATACTATTCTACATATCACACCAACTAATTTACATATCACCCTTAGTACCTCTACTACTTTTTCTTCTTATTCTTTATTAATTTCTTAAGGTTTTTAGAAGTTCTGGTCTACTACTTCCACATCATAATACTGCTCACTGCGGCTGGTTGAAGCATTGGCAAGCTTTTCAGTTCCATAGTACACAATATTTTCTATTACACGATATACTTGTTTACCAGGGGTCCATGGCACCACCATAGTGTCATAATACTCCTTTGTGATCGGAGGTTCATCAATAACAGGCTCAGCTCAGTATTTTGCTATTGTCATATGGGTGGTGGTTTGGTTTTCTTCAGAATCTTCATGATATCTTTGAATATCCACCAAAACAAAAATCATATTGTGATTACCGTAGGTTTCCATTTTCCTAAATGACCACCACAAATAAATTCTTATTTCTTTATTTCAATAACACTTATTTATGAAATTTAGATTTATGTCACATTTAAATCACATAATATGAGAAATATCACATAGAATACAATATCATGTAGAACACAACAACATGCCATTTATTACTCATAAAAACATCTCATGTATACAACAACATAGCAAAGCAAACACACTGTCTTTAAAAAAACAAACCATGCTCTGATACCACAATTGAAACGACCGCTTCTATTTCGCTTTATTACTTACTTGTTTTGTTTTTTTTTTTGAAATTTTTTTTTTACTTAGGCTTGTTTAATTTTCGAAAATTAAGTGTCATAGCCCAAACTAATTCCTTTAAATTTTTCGAAAGATAAACAGAAAAGTGAAAAAAAATTACTCATCATCTAATGGTTTTCGAGTTCGCATAACATAACATACAGTCCATGATTACAGTCCACAGATAATTATTATAATACAGTCCGATATGTAAGCAGTCCAAAATACATAGCATAACAAAATAGAAATCATCACATGGTCTTCATCACATCACATCTTCTTGTAAATCATCCACTGTCAAGCTTATTGTTCATCTGCTTACTCAATTAAATTGAGGTCATCACAGGTGTCAACCACAGACACAAAAATAGGGTAAGTCATGATAAATAGAGTTTAAATAACAGAATAATTTCATACACAATCAATACACCACAAGATGCATAGAAAATGCGAGAGGCATGATTTTTCAACTTCTCAACACATGGCCATAGTCAAGATAGCTTAACACCTCGCGAGTTAGATTGATCAGTCAGGATAGGTCCGTGTTGCAATAGGACTCACACCCACTCTGTAACAACCCCAAAATTATAAAAATGTGATGATAATTGGATACAAGTATGTTTAGAGAAAAATAACTATATCACTCTTTCCATAATGTAGAAATTACTAGAAAACCCTTAAGATAAAAATTTCAAAAATGCCCTTAGACATTTTTGAAAATAACCAAAATACCCCTAGGTTGAATGAAATATTTACCAAAATGCCCGTAGGCCAAAAATGCTCAAATAAATTTAGAAATTTTGTAGAAACTTGATGAAATTATAAAATACACTTAGCTGACTAAGTATCAACATATTTTGTAACACAAAACTCTAGAATAAAATTTCTACAAATTTTGGAAGATGACAACTTTGAGGTTGTATTCAAGAAAACTCAAGCATCAGAAAAATATGGAAAAATGGTACATAAAATCTATAGAATTTTCTCTTAATTATAGGATGAATAGACCTATTTAATAAAATGGTTTAGTAATTTTGATGGTCAGAAAAAGTATAGACCAATCAAAAATAAGATAAAGATGTAGTCTAGAATGAAAGGTTTATGTATTGCCCTGTATAAGACTGCTTGGGATTAATTTAAACTATCATTGGGATAAATTCTTAGGAACATCTAGAATTCTAATATTCAATTCTTTAGATAAAAGAATTCAAATTAAATTGGATTTCTTTTTATGAAAATACCCTATTGAAATTGGATTTTTATTCATCATCAAATATGACCACATGTAGCATGAAAGGAAGAAAAATTTGTATTCCTTCCCTTTGAGCTTGTCCTTCACGTGGAGAAGCATGGAGAATGAGGAAGAAGCTTCTTGAATTCAGCCACTTGGAAGATAAGCCATAGGATGAAAACAAGTGGCAAGACACTTGTATGGCATGGATGCAAGGTAACATAAAAATCAAGCCAAGATTTC
>PYAF01000249.1:237135-253240 GCA_007407185.1 Glycine tomentella
GATGGTTTGGATTAATTTACATGCTTTAGTAGGCTGATTCATGGTTGATTTTAGGCTTGAATTTTGTAATGTTCAAAGGTTATTCTTTGATGAGAATACGCTGATTTGAGTCATAAGATAGGCTATGATTTATACCCATCAACATTAGTGAAGTATGGAAGTCCATTTGATGATCTTTTGAGTTGATTTTAATGATACTTGGACTGTCTGTTTATATTTTTATGGACATGTTTTGATTTAATTTTTGAAGTAGAGGATGAATGGTATGTAGTTGAATAGTTTAAATACTTGATGATTTGATTTTGAGGATTAATTAGTGAGGTGGTAGGTGAAAGGAGAATAAAAGATGCATACTAGGCTTTAATTTTTTATTATGAAAATTTCAAGGGATTACAAATTATTTGAAAGACATATTATGGGTTATTAGTTAGAATACTAACATAATTTTCTGTGAGGATATTCTTTGGTCATGCCTAAGTTGGTAATGATTTTGCTTGAATAGAATATGGTGGTTTAACCATACTTATAAGCTTATTGGATAGGGTATGGTGGTGTAACCATACTTATGATATATATGATGATATGATAAAAATATTTTCCATAAGGTAATATGTATTTTGCTTATGGATTTGATTTTTTTTATGTATGGATGTTGATGTGATTAAGATAGGTGGATTCATGTTTCCATGTTCCAAGTCTAGTACGAGGTTTTGGGGAAACAGAATCTGATACTACATACAGTACGATATGTAGTACCCAAGTGCAAGGATATATGGTAAAATTTATGCATGTTTGCGTAAGACTATAGCATCGTCCACACTCAGTGTGACCACATACAGTACGATATGTGGAGGCCATTTGCCCTAGGATAGTTCATCTCATGCATTCATATAGTTGCATATTTCTTGTGGATGTGTTTGATTATTTGAATGATTTTACTAACCTACTAATAAGTTTGGGATTTAGCTTTGCCTACTGAGAAATTTATTTCTCACAAGATTTGTTTCATGTTTTTCTTAGATGGCAGTGTAACACCCCAAAAATTTTCATAACTATAGTTCAAAAGATATTTATGAAAGTCTTAAGTTAGGAAAGATTTGATTGTGTGGATGAAATATCAATTAGAAACATTACGGAAGTGTTTGGGGAAAAATAGCCCTATTGCCCTTACCGTAAATTAGAAATGACAAAAATGCCCTTGAAGGTAAAAAAGGATGATAATGCCCTTGGACATTTTAAGAATTACAAAAGTGCCCCGATGAAAACTTACACAAATACCCTTGGATATTTTGAAAATGATAAGAATATCTAAAGATATTCTGAATAGATATTTCTATGATGGAAATGACAATTATGCCCTAGGATGAAGGATGAATTTACCATGATGCCTTCAGACCCGAAATGATCAGATATTCTTAGGGATTCTGTAAGAACCTGATGGAACACAGAGATGGAAATACATAATACTATTAAATAGCAGATTATCAAAATAGTTGTGACAGGAAACCATAAGTGGAATTAGATTTTTCTTAAGTATCCAATGGTATAAAAGGAAGAAAAACTTATGTCCCCACTCTTAGGTGTGAAGAGCACGTGTAGAATCATGTAGAAAGGAAGAGAATATTCATGAAAACCACTTATAAAAGTAAAGCCATGTGATGAATACAAGTGTTAGAACACTTGTAAGGCACATGATGAAGATTTTCCCTCTACATTTATGTGAAGCTTGGAAAATAATGGTGAAGCTTCATGATTTTGCCAACTCAAAGGACACTTGGAAGAAGATTAAGAGAAGGCTTCATGAATCAAATAAGAGTCAAGACATTTGTATGGTGTAGATTTAGTTTAAGTAAGATTTTTCTTAAAAGACAAAAATCTTATCTTGTCCCTTTGGCAGAACACGTGGACAGTTCTAGACATTATTTCAACAATCCTAACGGTCAAAAGTTATATATGTGAGATAGGAGTGTGCCTTTAAAATTTTGAGGAGATCCAACGGTTAACGAATCTAGAATCAATAATTTACTGAAACGGGTTTTTGGGAAAACTCAAGAACGAAGAAAAGGAAAATAGAAAAGATTACTCTCCAAGCTAAGCCTTTGCACGTGTAATATCAAGAGGAATGGAGAAATGTTGAGAACAATCAAGAAAATGGACACTTGGATGGTTAAAAAGCAAGGAGTCTTGCCATCGGTCCATTTGGAAAGTTAATTAATCATAACTTAAGAGATATTTTCATGGCTAAGCATTTAAAACCATTTCATCAACACTATAAATAAGGGGGTAGGGACTGAAAATTCAAGTCCCTTCAAGCTAAATACACGTGCAATCTCTTCCTTGCATCCTTTTCTTTTATCCTTTCATGTTACATCCTTTGCATCTTCCACTTTCAAGAAAAAATAAAAGCAAAACCTAAGCCTTGCTGTATTGATACTTCACGTGGGATCTAGGAGCATTTAGGAGGAAGTTTACCAAGCTTTTAAGAAGAAATAACAAGGTATGTATAGGGGAGTTTATGCTAAATATAGTTTAAGTGTTACCTTGTTTAAGTGATATTTTGTTGGAATAAGTGTTTGAATCTTGTGAAATATATATATATATATATATATATAAAAGAAGTTGTTGGATTGGAATTATATTTGCATGATTGAGTGCTTTAAGTAAAAATTATGTATTATTCTCTGTGTTGTTGAGTGTTTCTATGAAAGCTGTAACGTCTTTCTTTGCTCTCTCGTGCTTGATTGATTTTAGATGAAATCTCGTGTCCACTTTGTATTAGAATTATCTTAGTTATAAATTTCATAAAAAAAAATTTTCGCTTTGCTTGCAAATTCTATTAGTCGTTTATATCATGAACGAATTCTCTCTCCACGGTTTAATTATAATAAAATCCATCAATAATATAGTCCATATTACAGGCCCATTAATAAACAGTCCACATACATCTCATAAGCAAATTAAAAATTACAACATCTTTGTCACATCTTTAACTCAACATCCATGCACATCTTCAATTCATCATCCATGCTCGGCTCGGCTACTACTGTTCATCTGCTCGCCCAAATAAATTGGGGTCATCACAGGTGTCAACCACAGACACAAAATAGGGTAAGTTTATGATAAACACAGTTTGAATAAAACATTCATAAAGAATATATACGTAGATGGTTATCATAATATTTATAAAATAACAAACACGGATGATTCACCCACAGATTAATTTACATCATCTACGCAGCACACGAATTAAGTCATATTATCTATTTAACACACAACGTACTCATCAGATAATGTATATAATGCATGCTCATCTTCTTTATATGATGCATGACTGAGATCTCAGGTTATCACAAATTTCTCATTATCAGTGGCCACAGTCAAGATAGCTTAACACCTCATGAGTTGGATTGGCCAGTCGGGATAGGTCAGTGTTGCAAAAGGACTCACACCTACAACATGTGATCATCATGGCTAGGTGATCTCCCCACTGTCGCTATCCCCCAGCTCATCACCTTAGAACGTCCGAATCTCAACTCTAGCTATCTGACAAACAACTTCGCGGCTTAACCCCCGCAGGGCAACAACTTCACGGCTTAACCCCCGCAAGGCATATGCATATGAAAATGCATGAATGATTTACTTTAATTATTTAATTATTCTTCTTCTCGTACATCTCAAAATTCAACATCTTTCATAACTCATGGCATATGCTTTTTAACCAACACGTAAAGCTTCTTTCAAACATCACAAAAAGCTTTACTCCACAGTCTAAGCATACAGCCATAGCTCAACAAAACTCTTGGAATCCATAAATAATTACAACGTATTTAACAACACAAGGATTCCAATACTTCATCCATCTTTGTTTCTTTAGAACATTTCATCAAACATATGATGTGCGTTTATGGAAACACTCAACAACACATGAAATACTACATAACTTTTGCTTAAGCAACCAACCATGTAAATATAATTCAAATTTAACAACAAGGATTCAAGCCAAACATTCTTAAACATATTTTATTCATTGTAACAAATTATCAAATACATGGTGTGCAAGCTTGAAATCATAGAATTCTTTAAAGAAAGCTACTTAAACTTTAATCTCTATAAAGTTCAACATAATTCTATAAACATGTTTCCACATAATTCTAGCATAAAATAGACATGTTTCAAGAATTTACAAAATACTTTTAATTGGAACCTACAAACTTTAGTAAAACATAAAATACTTTGATTTTAGTAAAATATTTTCTTTTAAGATAACCATACTTTCTCTATTTTGGTTAATTTTAACTTTCATTCAATAAATTAGGTTCAAGTTATTCATCCAATATTCATTTGTTAAGCTAGAACCAAATTACTCAGCCAAATAACCATTCAAACTCTTTACGACCATTCATCAAACACTTAGAATACAAGGCATAGTTCTTCATGAAATAACTAAGAAACTTAATATTCAAACATAGCTCATCATAAAATTCCCCATACCTACCTTGTTTTTCCTCCTAAAATCTTGATAAACTTCCTTCTAAAGCTCCTAGATCCCACGTGAGGCTTCAAAACGCTAAGGTTTTGTTCTTTGAAAGTGGAAGGGTGATGGAGGAGGTTGGGGAGGCTTTGGGGAAGCTTTGGGAGGATTGATTCCTCCATTTTCGTGCCTTGGGTGCTTAAATAATGTTCTCAGCACCGCCTTAACTCGCCCGGGCGACCAAAAATTGCCTGTACCACTCGCCTGGGCGAGCAGCCCATTTTCTAGAATTTTCTGTCTTAGTGAAAAATTAATTTTTCACGTTCCAGACATTATTTTGACAATCTCAACGGTCAAAAGTTAGATATATGGGTTAGGAAGCTTGCTTTAAAATTTGAAGAAGATCCAACGGTTAACCAATCTATAATGATGATTTTACTAAAATAGGTTTTCGATTTAAATTCAGAATCACTTGATTACACGCAATTCAAACAACCTCCACATAACTTGACATCTACGCATACTCTATACACTTAGAGATGGGAACAAAAGTTTTCTTCTTTTTATACCCTTGGATGCTTAAGAAAGCCTTATTCCACATATGGCTTTTTGTCATAAACTATTCCAATAGTCTGTTATCTAAGAGTATTTTTGTATTTCCATCATAAAAACATCTATTCAAAATATCCAAGGGTATTTTTGTCTTTTCCAAAATATTCAAGGGCATTTAGGTAAATTTGCATTCTAAAATATCTTTCTTAAAATATATCTAAGGGCAGTTTTGTAATTTTCAAAATATCCAAGGGTATTTTCGTCATTTTGACCTCAAGGACATTTCTGTCATTTCTATTTTACGGAAAGGGTAATATGGTCTTTTCCCTTAAATATTTCACCCAAATAACTCCAATATAGACTATCAATTTGCCTAAGACTTACTTTAATATTTAATTGTAGTTCTAAAATTTTGGAGTGTTACAAAAGCACACCATGTGTTTGATAAAATGTTTTAAAGAGACATAAATGGTTTAAGTATTGTTTTGATTTGGAATATTTGTGTTATGAATATTTATGGATTTCATGAGTTCTTAAAAAGCATTATGATAAAGATAGTTTAAGAATTATTTGTTTGAACAAATACTTGAGTTTTGATGTATTATGACTTGTCGTTGAGAAATTTATGGAGTTGAACTATGGTTGTATGATTGAGTACTTTTATAAAGTTTTATGTGATCAGTGGAAGAAGTTTTACATAATGAACTCTGTGTTAGTTCCATATTGAAAATTTGAACATATGAGATATAAAGTGAAGAGTAACATTGAAGAGTAAATATGAAATAAAAAGATATTCATTTATGCATATTTCATCTGCATATGCCTGGCGGGGGCTAGTCCGTGAAGAGAAGATATGTCAGATAGCTTAACTGAGTCCATGCGTTCAGACAAGAGAAGTCTGAGCTGGGGGGTAGTTGAGACAGTGAGGACCACACCACCATGATGATCACATGGATGGAGGTGACCTTCCTATCGCGACACTGGGCTACCCTGACTGAATGGATAAGTTCGTTCCACTGAGAGAGGGTGGGGCTATCTTGACTATAGTACCAATTGATGAGAATTTGAAAGAGATTCATGCATCATATAAAGAAGATGAGCATGCATCGCATGATGAGTATGTTGTATGATTATCTGTATGCTGTATATACTATGTGACTTGAACTATGTTTATCATAAACTTACCCTATTTTTGTGTCTGTGGTTGACACCTGTGATGACCCCAATTTATTTGGGCGAGCAGAGGAACAGTGAAGCCTAAGCAATGGATGGTTAGGAAGAAGATGTGATGAGGAAGCTTGGATTGCTTGTATTTTGTGTTTTGTGTTTACTCTGATAATATGTAATTTTTACTAGACTTTGGGTCAGTCTATGAGCTTGTATTTTGGACTTTATTATGTTAAACTGTATTTTGTACAGTATATTATTTTGTTTTGAACTTAAAAACGTTTGATGATAATTAATTCATTTAGAATTAATCTAGGAAAAGGAGAAAAAGAGATTTTATAGAATAAAATAATTTCTTTATAAAAAGGGTAATAAGTGAAATTAATACCTTTCGTATGAATTATTTTAAGCGAGAAGAAAAGAATTTTCCATGAAATTTGTAACTAAGATGATTTTAAAGCAAGTGGAGAAGATATTTTATTCAAAATCAATAAAATACAAGAAAGTAAAACGAGGCGTTACAGGCAACCCTGGTTAGGTTCCTTGAAGCTCTGGAGTAGTGTTGATATATTGAAGGAGCTATGTACTAAGCTGGATTTTGAAAAGAGTTTTGTACTTGTATAAACTTTTGTAACAGAGACATTGACTAATGTATTAGTCTTTACATATTTTTAAAATTTATGACTCATAATTTTTATTAATACACGTTTCTTGAAAATTTTTTATTCTAAGTAAAAATACTAGTAATAAAATCAACTTAGAAATTAGGTCGTTACACGAAGTTTCTGTGCTCTTGTGCCAGGGTTGACATAGAGGATTGAAGTTTGTATTGGAACGCCACATCACTTTCCACATGTACTTTGTAGACCCTTGACAATACAATTTATATATATATATATATATATATATATAGAGAGAGAGAGAGAGAGAGATTGTCAATGTGATCCTTAAACATTACAACTTATGACAAAATGGTCTTACAAATTTAACGACATGACTAATTTGTCGTACTTTCTCCACATCCATGGACTAAATTTATATTTTCCATCTTTTAGGAACCAGTTTGTCACCACATGACAAAAGGTTATTTACCTTTAAATCAATAATCAATATATCTTTATTTGTTTTTGGTGAATATCAATATATCTTTATTAGTACATTGTGTAGACAAACCTTTGTTTTCAGAAGGTGTAGACATACTTATTTTGTAGGAAAATTTTCATGTGCAGACAAGTTAAAATTAATTTATTTGCAAATTATCTTTACATTACATTTTTTTAATACGAGTTTCTATACCAAATAAAGTATTCGGTCAAGATGAAAAGACATATGGTGCATCCAACCGAGTACCCTCTCGGCCATATACCTACATATTTCATACAGCACGTCTCAACTTTCAACATAGGCAAGTGATGAGTACCATTTAGCTATGATTATCGCCGATAAACTCATTTAAGGATAATTACTTGATTAGAAGTACCTAAACAAAATTAAGAGATGTATTACTTAACTAGTAATTAGGAAATGCAGGCTCAGAGACCTCAAGCCCAGTAAGGTCAATATAAAAAGGGAAGAACTCCCAAAGTAAGAAGACTGATTCATTATTAAATATTCACTAAATATCGTCTACCACTTTAAGTCGAACCCTTACTTGAGTGTTGGAGTGTCTTTTGCAAGTACCCCCTCACTCTTTTGGACTCGCACACATCAAAAATTTCAGCAAAGAACCGTCAGAAAAAGACCCTTTGACATAGTAAAAGACTCTTCAACATAAAATAAGTATTCGATCCATTTCTGATTCTAACAGAAAGATTTTATCATACATATTAAATTTATCTCGATGTATTGTGCCAAAAAATCATATATTTTGAGGAAACTTATCCTTTGGGATCCATCAAACCCTCCTCAACTATTAATATGATATGAATATAATTACAGTATCGTGACTATACCAACTAACAAGAAATATGACCCAAAAAGACAAATAACAAGATACTCCTAATCCAACAAACATCTACTATCAACTTAAGTAAATAAGTAATTGACATAGTGCATCTGTAACAACCAATGATACTATAGTATTGTTTATCTGCAAAATAATCTTACTCGAACCCTTATATTTGTTACAGATTATGGACATTCTGTGATTTTTCCTATGTCACACTTAATGTACAATCAATGTATCCTTGCATTATCGCCATCATGTTGAGGTGGGATACACACAGATACAATCTGAACCTCAGCATGTTGCGCATAATTGCTGTTCGAAGATGTTTGAACGCCATTCGGTTCAGCCAACATCTGGAAATAAGCATGAGGTCCCCATCCTGCAAAAGAAAATGATTTTTTTTAATTAAAATATAAACACATTATTTGGAAGTTGTGAATTAGTTTCTTTTCTCCTTCAAAATCTACAAAAGAACCACACTAGACTATATTGAACATGGTTAAAAGATGACAAAAGAGCACATGAATCATTATGGTAACTAATATATAACAGGTACCTTATACTCACAAAACTAGAGAAGTAGATGGAAACTTTGCAGTTGAGCTGATAGTATTGTTTAACTGACACGACATGCCATAAGCACTTACATGCATAAATATTTTATTAGGACAACTTAGATGTATTATAAGTACTTTTTGTGTTGTTATTTTATTATCGAAACTTAAGTTTCACTTCAGTAACCTACACAATAATAGTTACAATAAGAGGCTAAGAGAACCTCCAATGAGATGCTTGAGTGCAGTGGGCTTAATAAGAGTTCGTTTTTTATTCCAATGGGCTTAATAAGTGTTGATGCTTAAAGAGTCATGCATTAACTGGAGGAAATTCTTAATAACTATGGGTAAAGCACAAACTGCTTACTTACACACTGGTACTTCTATGAAGCAATAAAAAAATGCTTATATAGTCAATGAGCATTTTTTCTATGAAAAAAGTGAAGATGTAATAAAAAAAAAATCATGAAAGGTAAGGATGTGGTCACTTGTGGGACCTATTTAATAAAATTCTTAAAGTTGTTCAGTTGAAAAGAAGAGTTGTAAACTAAAATGTAAAAATGAGTGATACGTAATGGTGTGGAATCACTTAAGATGTAATAAAAAAAAAAATGTTGGATTAAAGATGCTCTAAAGGTTGGCACATTTATTGAGGTAAAACGCCATTTTCATTCGAAAACAACATTAAATAAATGATTAACCACAAAACATAGATACCAATCTATGACATTGTCCCCTCAAAAAAAAATCTCTGACATTGTCTAACTTTTTTCCACTTAGTGATAGAATTTCACTAATTTCCTACCCTTTGTGGTACTATACTAGTTAATTACAAGAATTGATATAAAAAAAATTGATACAAAAAATTAGTTAATTACAAGAGAGCCATGGCTGGGCCGTAGGTTGAAAACTCACATTTTGTCCAGAAAGGAAAGTGATCCCAATCTAACCCAAATCCCAAATCAAATTAAATTTTAATTTTAAATACAAAAATTAATTAATTATTTTCAAAATAATTTATGTGCAAATAAAAAGTTTCGGACAGAATATTGCTGCCCACTTTTTATGCCTTTGTAGTTTTACTTCATAAACAACTAAGTCCCATGGTAGTGCTAAAACTTAGCAATAATGATATCTGAAAAGTATGCTCCTGAGCAAAACAGCATAACATGCTACATTTATAACACTTACCCTTCCAACAGTTCATAAATAAGGACAATATATTGTCATAAAAGTTCGCTAAAAAATGAACAATTTTACGATATTAATTAAATTTATAAAGCATTTGTTAAAATGACTGGCATTATGATAAAACAATGAACCCCTGCTTCTATTTTAGTTATGGTAGGCAAGTTAACTGCTACAACTTCATAAGGCAGACCACCAAAATGATTTCCAATTAATCTATTTATAATCTTAGTTCTGCTAAATGATTCGTTAAGCAGCAAATAACATTCTCAGCAACTGAATGTTAGAAGTCCCGGTAACAATAGCATCACATGGAGATATAAGATGAGTTGGATGGTTAAGGGAGAATGGAAGAGTAGAAAGATCAGATTTGATCCCTTCAACTAACAAAAATGAACATTTGCCAATAGAAAAAAATGTAGAATGTGTTTTAGAATTATTCCCTTTAAGAGTTTGACAAAGCGTGCTTTTCATCCCTAAACAGAATCTAGTTATTAATAACGTCAATTATTGCCCAGAAAATCCAATAACACAACCAAAGTTTAGCTTGTGATGTGCAATTAACATATTTCTTAAAAACATATATGGTGACTATTTAATATATTAAACTGTAACAAATAATCCCACTACTACATACATAAGAAAAAGCATATCGCAACAATAACGTCAACAGATAATAAAAAGTTTAAAAGTATAAATTCATGGACATACCATCTGTGTCATATGGAGGTGGAAAGAATTGTAAGTAACAAAAGGAAGAGATTGTCAAACCTGCATTAAAGCTCGTATAAAAAGTCTGGAGAAAAGTATATTTACATTAATAAATCAAACAAAGAAAATCCAGTCTTCAACAGACCTATAAGCCCTCCAGTAAAAACATCTTGCCAATGATGCCAATAATCATCAACACGAGAGACAGCAATCATAGCTGCCACAAGAAGCGGAAAGAAAACAATACAAAGCTTTGCAACATGGCCCCTACGGTCAAATGCCTTAATTTTCCCAGATAGATACCATGCAAGAAAACCAAGTCCAGCAAAGGACCCTGCATACCAATACTTGAATATTTTTTATAGCATAATTTATTATAAAACGAGAACAAAATATATATAGGTCTCACTTACAAACCCCAAATGCCCAATGACAAAAAAATAATGCAAATTCTAGTCCTTATATAATTGTTAGTCATGCAGCAGACAAATCAAATTTCCAAGGTTGAGAGACCAAGTAAGTATTTCCAAAAGCACCAAATCCTTCAAACTTACAGAAGTGGTATAAGATTAAATAAATAGGTATATAATTAAAAAAAAATCTTTGAACCTGACACATTAATGAAAATTTCTGGCTATGTAGTTCTATTAGATTTCCCTAGAAAAACGTTATCCTTGACATATAGGATTTGGAAACTCAAGATTTCTAAATTCAATGGGTTTTCGTTTCACTCTTTAAATTTTATTGTTGTCAATATAGACATGTAGTATGGAACTTTGATCAATGAGTATTCAATTCTTCAAAAGATCTATCATACTATGATGGAGTGAACTTTGATCAACGAGTATTCAATTCTTCCTTCAACTTGGAACTGTTTTTTCTAGAACCTGGTATGCTATGTGAAAGTAAGCTTAAGACTACCAATTTATCAATTATGTTGACTTCAAGAGGCAATAAGACCATTGTTTCAATGAAATGTGGAACATGGAGGATATATACCATACATCAAAATAATAACTAATAAGGTCCCAGAGACCCTGAAGTTTGTTCTGGGTACTTACAAGAGGTATGTCCACTTGGAAAACTTTTGTGCCCTTCCTTAATAACACTCTTATCTCCAGTACATCTAACATTCCTTGTTACTGGATCGAACACCTAAACATAGCAGTAATCAATACCATGTTTCTTTAGCTATGTATCACATGGTAAAGGTATTAATTAGGAAATCTTGGCAGTTCATAAAATTGAGAACCCACCCCTTTTCCATCAGGGAAACAACGCCAGAAGAAATCTGGGCGTGGCCGTCCAACACCATCTTTGATAGCATCTGTTATCACCGCAGTAATGAGTACAGAGAATAAAAGGCCTGAATATGCATTTGGCAATACATAGGTTAGGCTATAGCAAAGTGATATGCAAAATAAGGTTAGGAAAATTTTCTAAAAGACAGAAAAGTACCCAAGATAGCATGGTGGAAGTCATAAACATCCTTTCGGATGAGATAGTAAACAAGAATGATTGCTATTGGCAACAATATTGCTACAATCTGTCCAAAATTTGAAATTCAAGAGTTCATATCTTGAATGTCAATAAAGGTCTATTAACAATAATCTCAACAACAAGGATGCATAGTTTGTTAGAAGCAAAACATACTGGAACAGCCCAAAAGGGTATAGTATTATCTTTCATTGGGTATCTCAAGTCGGACATCATCCCCTCTCCAACAAAACGGTGAAATGGCTCTATCACATTCAAGATCCCATCAATGATAACAAGAAGCAAAAGAATCAACCAGTCATGCATATGTGTCCTTGCCACTTTAGCTCCATGTGATCTGATCGTGTGTCTGTTCAACTGATCTTCTGGCATTTTTCTGCTGCAATGACAAAATTAGCAATGCTAATGGAAAATGAAAACACCAAAATATTAAATAAACACAATGCCAGTTAAAAAAGTACAACTTAGTTCATTTTCAGTGTTCCTGGACGTGATGAATACAATTTCAATCTGAGTGTAATTCCCTAATTTCAATTCTATTAGTTTCAGTCTTTTAGATATTACTGTGCCCCTTACTCATGCCTGAAAAATATTTGTAATATAATATCATTGGCGTTGCCAGATTATTAACCATAGGATCTCAATACACATACAATTTTAATTTTTTCATACAACTACATATCACACAATCATATTTGAGCACTTCAGCCACAAAATTCACAGTGAACATTTTAACAGAGAACACAAAATTGAACTGAGTGTTCCAAGAATCACTTGTAGCTAGAAAGAAACCCAAAATTCTCAGATCAGTAACTTGAAGCACGGAGAAAAATAACAGAGGGGTTTAAATTACTTATTTGGCCCCCTACAGTGTCTTGGTAAACTGATTCTGCAATTTTGATCACAAATGTGAACCGTTCGCAACTTGATAATTTTCCACACCTTTGATAACAGGAATGCAGTGTCCGAATTGATTATGAGCGTACAAAGACAGATTTTGAGGTTTTAGAAAATTATAAGAACCCGATCAATTTGTTCCGAATTGTAAAAGGTTAGATAGAACATTGCGTGAGCCTATATCTACAAGAACAATTAGACCAATGGAATTGTAATTGAAAGGAAAGAAGAAAGATAGCGAGGGACTAACTCACCTGCACGAGGCTCGCTCGGTGTAACGGAATATAGAACAAGAGTGTGTGTGTTTGTTTTTGTGTGTGTTGTGTGTGTGTGTGTGTGTGTGTGTGTGTGTCTCTGTGTGTGTGTGTGTGTGAGAGAGAGAGAGAGAGAAGACGAAATTTAAAAGAGGGGAAGGAAAGAGAAGGTGAGTGTGGTTTACGCGGAAAATGACGAAAGGGGAAAGCCTCCGAAATGGAAAAGGAAAAACGGTTTTTTTATTTTTCTTTTGTTTGTTTATATGTTAATTAAAAGTAGCAAAGAGGAAGAAAGGAACCCGTTAATTAATAGTAGCAAAGCGTAAGAAAGAAAGACATTCAGAAAAGTAATAATAAATTGTGTCTGTTAATCATGTGTTCTTTGAATTATGTTGATCTTAAAT
Organism: Glycine tomentella; assembly: GCA_007407185.1. Classification (NCBI taxonomy): domain Eukaryota; kingdom Viridiplantae; phylum Streptophyta; class Magnoliopsida; order Fabales; family Fabaceae; genus Glycine; species Glycine tomentella. The sequence continues at coordinate 250,779 of PYAF01000249.1, forward strand.
ATAAAATAAATAGTGTTAAAAGAAAAATATAAAATATATATCTTAAACACACCTATAATTTCTGATAAAAATTAATAATTTTTATAATGATTACTTTATATTAATATCATAAGTAAAAAAAAGTAAAAATTATTTGATATCAATATTATGAATAATAAAAAATGAAGAGAGCTACTTGATGAATACTTAAAAAAAAAAAAAAAAAAAAAAAAAAAAAAAAAAAAAAAAAAAAAAAAAAAAAAAAAAAAAAAAAAAAAAAAAAAAAAAAAAAAAAAAAAAAAAAAAAAAAAAAAGAGATAAGTTTAGACTGCTGGGAATTGAAGGATAGTAAATCAGGAGTGGATAGTGGATGCTGACAGACACCAAATAAAAGAAGAGAGAGAGAGAATTGTTCTTTTCTTACTTTCTTTATTTCTTTTTATAAATAGGCCAAAGGCATGTGGGGAAGGGTGTTTACATGGCTGCCAAACAGATATCGCGAGCAACGAGGAATTGATCGCATTGATGAGAAGATAGACGATTTGGACGAAAAAAAATAACCAAGAAATGCTAGAAGCCTAGAATGAAGAATGGTCATGAGTTGACATTTTGACAAAATGATACAAAATTTGCGATTTCTTTTCTTTTTTTTTAGGGATTTCGATTTCTTTTGATATATAGCATTTTTTGGGCATTTATCTAATTCTCAAAGTTCTTTTATTATTAAATTAAAATAATTGAGAATTAGAGAAATGTTCAAAAAAATATATATTTTTATTGATTTCTCATTGATAATTGTTTGATGACATAGAGATAAGATCAAGTATCAAAAAATAGGTTCAAAGTTGATTTACTTGAACCTAAATTACTCTTTTTATAGAGGTAAAAAATAGATTTAGGATCTCAATTTCACTCATTAGATATGTTAACATAGAAAGAGAAGAGACATAGTGGAGAAAAAGAAAGGGAGCTAGGATTCTATAACATAATGATTAAATTATCCTTAGCAAATATATATAATATTATCTAACATCATCCCTCAAACGCACAATGCATAAGCACGAAGCATCGAGAGTTTATCAGTTAGAAAATGAAAGCGTTTAATAGAATGAGATTTGATGAACAAGTCAACATTCTGCATAGTTGAAGAAACAAAAGGCAAAGTAATGGTGTCATGTTACGGCGAGTGAGGTGGCAATCACTTTTGATATGCTTTGTGCGCTCATTAAAGACTGAATTAAGAGTAATTTGGATGACACTCTTGTTGTCACAGTACATAGGAATGGATCCCGAGAGAGAAACACCCATGTCAAAGAGTATCTAACGAAACCAAACTACCTTTTTAGTGGTAGAAGCCATTACATGATATTCAGCTTTTGTAGAAGAACTAGGGACAATGTCTTGTTTCTTGCTCTTCCAAGAGATAATAGTGTCTCTTAAGAAAATGCAAAAACTTATGGTAGATTTACGATCAATGGAGTCACCATCCCAATTTGCATCAAAGTAAGCACACAGCTCCAAAGAAGAAGATGAGGAAAAGAGAAGACTCTGAAATTGAGTGCCTCAAAGATGTATAAGAATGCAAAGAACATCTGCCCAATGCACTATAGTAGGAGAAACAACAAATTGGCTGACAACATGTACATCATAAGCAATATCAGGTCTAGTAATAGTGAGATACACCAAATTGCCAACCACAGTACAATACAAAGTAGGATCAGGTAAAGGGACCCCATCAGAGGAGACATATTTTACATTGAGCTCGATAGGGGTGTTTGTTGTTCGAGTATCATAAAGACGAGTTTGTTCAATAATGTTGACAATATACTTAGATTGATAAAGAATATAACCTCTAGGAGAATAGGCAACTTCAATCCCTAAGAAATAATAAAGAGGACCTAAATCCTTCATCTCAAATTGTTTTGCTAGCTGCAACTTTAACTCTACAATCTCATCCACATCATCCCCTGCAACAACCATGTCATCAACATATAAAGAGAGTATAATATGATCATGAGGAGTCATCTTCAAAAACAAGGCATAATCATAATCACTGGACGAAAGCCAAAAGATGTAATGACAATGGAGATCTTCTCAAACCAAGCTTGTTTGAAACCATAGAGAGCCTTCTTTAACTTGCACACCCCTCCTGGATTATGAGAAACACCTAGAGGAGGTATCATGTAGACTCCCTCTTGGAGATCACCATTAGAATGCATTTTAAACATCCATCTGAAAGATATCCCACTGAAGAATTGATGTACTGTCTAAACCCATTAGACATTTGTTGATTCAAGAGGAGTCATGCAATGGATGAACTGGAATCAAGCCTTAAGTATTTTGTGCTTTCAACATGCCTCATTGGAAAATGTCAAAGAAAGCTATTGAAGACCAATTTGATTCATGTAAAAGGAAAGCTTAGTAATCTGATAATCCAAAAGCATATCATGCATTATCATTCATTCTGGGTTGTTTGAATTAAG
>PYAF01000249.1:253340-271222 GCA_007407185.1 Glycine tomentella
ACATCAAGATCATTGTAATCGATTACATATCGAATTAATCGATTACATAGGCTAAATAAGAAAAATCATGTTGACTGCCTTAATCGATTACCAACTATTTGTAATCGATTACATCCATGCAAATGAATAACATGTCCTGCTGGCTTAATCGATTACCACAATTTTGTAATCGATTACTTAGTGCATTTACAAAACATGTATGACTGTCTTAATCGATTACTTCACGGAATAATCGATTACATTGTTCATTGCTCAAACCTAGAAAATATCAGGAACATTTTAATCGATTACATTCTTGGATTAATCGATTACATATGCGAAATAATCGATTACAGGAGCGTGTTTAATTGATTATTTTCAGTTAGAAAGCTGTTATAAATAGAAACCTCTTGCTCTGTTTTTACAACTTTTGATAAATTCGTATACTGAGCAATCACAAACGTTCATGAGCTTTCTTTAGTGAGATTTCTGAGTTTCTAACATCATATAGGCTTCACAAATTCGTATGGGTTTTTGATTTGGTGAAGTGAAGCATCATCATTGTTTCAAAGCATAAGGAAAAGAATGCATTGAGTTTGTAATCTCTCTTTCAACCTGATTGAATCATTCATATGCATATATTCTTTGGATTATCAGGTGATATCTTTCCTTAGTCTTTGAAGGTGTAATTCTTTTAATTGATTTGTTGTAAAGATTGGCTTATTGCAAATGGGTTTCTTGCTTGATGTTTAGAGATAATGTTTCTCTAAGGGGAACTGAGTAGTGTTCTCAGTTTGGGTTTTGGTCTCTAAGGGTCTAATAGTGTTTTGGATCTCTGAACTTTATCTAGGTTGATAAAGAGAGGCTTGTAATATCTTGTAAGAATATTTTTGCAATAGTGGAACTCTACTCTAGTGTTGAGTGGAAGAACTAGATGTAGCTTCATAGTGTTTGAAGTGAACAAGTATAAAAATCTGTGGCTAATCTTTCTTCTCTTCTCTTCATCTCTAAATTGCTTTGGTTGTGATTCAAATTGTTTGCACAGAAAGTTTTTCTCAGTCTATTGGTTTCTTGACAAAGGAATTTGATTGAATACAAGAGTCTTGGTTTTAAATATTTTTTTAAAGTGATAAAGATCCTGTGGCAACTCTGATTTGTAAATTTTTAATTTACCAAGGTTCAACCAATTCACCCCCCTCTTGGTTGTATAAAAGTGTTCCTTTTATTTTCAACATTAAGTTTCCTCAATCTACCTTGCAATGAAACCCACTCTTCCAGTAAACTTCAAGAACACACAAGCTATCATCACTTCTTGTGAATGGGGCTATTTAGAAGCTTTTAATTGTAGAAATGGAAGATGGAAAAAAGGATAGGGATGAAGGTGGAAGACACCATGGAGAAGCTCTCCAATAAGTGTAGGAAGAATCACCACAATAGCATTGGGAAGCCATTGATAAGACTCAAGAAGTTCTTGAATAAGAACAAGAGAGAAACTCTCACACAAATTTCAGATTTGTATTAATGAACCAAAGTTAATTACCAATGTAAGGAAAATACAAATTGAAATGAAGTCCAAATGAAACTTGAAGTGCAAGCTTCTTCCAAAATGACCCTTGGTTGTTCCAGCATGTGTAGTGCAGTTTTTATGCTGAAGTAATCGATTAATTCGTCCTTGTAATCGATTAAAATAGAGCTTTTTACATTTTACAGACTCATGTAATCGATTACAGCTATCTGGTAATCGATTACAACAGACAGACACTATTTTACAAAGTGCCTTGGTAATCGATTACCACAGACTGTTTTGTGTCTTTTCTAAGCTGGTGTGCTTCTTCATGCTTGTCGAAGTTAGCTTGGATGTGGTCTTGAAGTGCTTGAGTCCTAGCTCTTGTCATTGGTCCTTTAAAGCTCACCAAAGGAAGTGCTTCAAGCACTCTTTCTAGACCTTTAGCTAGCCATGGACCTCCATCATCCCCTCCTTCTTGAAAAGAACTTGTCCTCAAGTTTGCTTCTCACTTGTACCTACATCATACAATGAAATATCACAAACATTGAAAGTATTACTCACTCCATACTCACTAGGCAATTCAAGTTTGTAAGCATTGTTGTTGATCCTCTCCAAAATCTTGAAAGGTCCATCTCCTCTAGGTTGGAGCTTGGATTTCATTTCATGAGGAATTTAACACACTGAAATTTCAATAACTGCAAATATATATTGTATGAATTATTCTTGTGCAACTGTTGATGTGAGTATTAGATTATGTGAGATTTGATTGGTCTATATTTAAATTATTTGGGTGAAATATTAATTAGAGATATTACAAAAATGTTTTTTGGTTAGATATTTTAAAGTGGAAGTTACAAAAATACCCTTGAGCCAAAATTGCACAAATACCCTTAGATATTTTGTGGAGATATTTTATAGTGAAAATTACAATCATACCCCTAGGGTGAGTGTCAAATTACCATAGTACCCTTAAGGCTAAAATTACCAAGACACCTTTTTAGTGACAGAAAGCCTCAGAATAGAATTTCTATGAATTTCATACGGTAATAACTTTGAAATTTTATCCAAGAGAATTCAAACATCAGAAAAATATGGAAAAAAATGATAAATAGAATCTGTGGAATTTTTTCTTAATTGTAGGATGAATAGACTTATTCAATAATATGGTTTAGCAATTTTGATGGTTAGAAGTAGAACAGACCAATCAGAATTAAGATAAGAGCAGTCTTGTATGTAAGGTCTATGTAGCACTCTGTATAAACTGCTTGTGAGCTATCTATAATGTAATTGAAGTCAGTTTCTAGAAATCTCTAGAGTTCTATTATTTAATATTATCCTTAGGTAGAAGAGTTCGAATTGAACTTTGCTTCTTTGGTAGAAAAATTCAAATTGAACTTTACTTCCTCTTAAGGAATGCCATGTGTGAAGTCATGTTGGATTGAATTCTTCTTCATAAAATGTGACATGTGGACACAAAGAAAACCACACAATTTTCTTCTCTTTAAGGAAATGAAAACATGATAAGTAGACAAATATCTTAAGATTCATGAATTAAAATGATAAGATACATGAAGGCTTAAGAAATACCTAGCCACTTGTAAGCCACCATTGGTGAAGGAATAAGAAGTTATCATAACCTTGAAATACATGTGTACAAGTATGGCATGAAGAGAAGAAAAATCTTCTCTTATTTCTCCTTGTTGGCCACATGAAATAGGTAGAATAATGAAGAAGATTCATGAACTTGCCAAGTGGAGGGACACTTGGAAGAAAGTCATCATGGCTTAGAAGATTTTTATAAAGGATAGAAGATATTTAGGAAAACCATTATGAGCTTAGTTAGAATGAAATGGAATGAGATGAAACTAAGTTCTAATGAAACCAAATGGGAGTAACTAGCTAGAAAGGGTAGAAATGTCCTTGAATATTTTATTATTTTCCAAACTCTATATAAAGGGAGGAAGGCCTTAAGTGGAAGTCACATTCAAGACTCCATTCTTCCACCTATTCCACGTGAAACCTCTCCGTTATTTCACTTTCATCCTTTCATTTTCAAAGAATAAAGAGACCTCACTTCCTTGAAGAATCACGTGTAGAAGCTAGCACCTTTAAGAAGAGAAAGACAAGCTTATTAAGAGGTTCTAAGGTATGTATAGGGAATTTTTATGATAAAGATAGTTTAAGTGTTACTTGTGTTTGAATAAGTATTTGAAGTTCTGTGAAGTATGACTGGTATCTGAGTAATTGTTGGATTTAAGTTATAATTATATAATTGAGTGTCTGAATGAAGTTTTATACTTGCTGAAGTGTTCTATGAATCTCTGTAGATGAATGATATGTTGAGTTTCTGTACATGAGTATCAAGCTGAGTTCTGTACTTGATTTATGTTGAATTTCTGAGTAAAGTATATGAGACAACGATTGAAGATTGATGTTGAAAATAAATATGAATTGATAAAATGAAAAGAGTTATGCATTAAGTGAATCAGTTTCATGTGTTTCATGTGCATAAGAGTTGCCTCAGAGAGGAGGTGTGTATAAGAGTTGCCTCAAAGAAGAGGTATGTCAGATAGCTGCAGGAACTGAGTTCGAACGTTCAGACAAGAAAAGTCTGAGCTGGGGGGTGACTCGGCAGTGGGAAAATCATGCCACCCATGATGATCACATGAAGTGTGGGTGAGAATCCTGTTGCAACACTGTGGTACCCTGACTAATCGTTTCAGTTCTATGCCATTGGGATGGGGCTATCTTGACTGTTGGTACCACATGATAAGAGTTAAAGAGAATCATGCACATGATAAGAGTTTAAGAGAATCATGCAACATGATAAGAGTCTAAGAGAATCATGCATATTTGAGGATGTTGTTATGAATATCTGCATATTGAATATATTATGTTGCTTAAATTATGTTTATCATAAACTTACCCTATATTTTGTGTTTGTGGTTGACACCTGCTATGACCTTGATTTTATTCGGGCGAGCAGATGAACAACGAAGAGAGAGACTGCCTAGTTGTCTACAAGAAGATTTTGTTTAAAGATATGTTGTTTGAAGATATATCTTTTGTTACAGAATGTCCTAGTTATTTGTACTATGTAATAAAACCAGTGCCCGTTTGTACTCTTATTATATGTTACTTTAGGTTTATAAATATTAATCAGTGATGAAATTTTCTTGGAGTATCAGTTACTGGCAAAATTTTGTTATATTCACTTGAGTGCTTTTAAGAAAATTGAAAAGAATTTTCATTAAAAATCAATAATAACAAGATCGTAAGTTGAGGTGTTACAAGGAAATTTATCCTTCCTCAAATGAAGCCCCACCAAATCTCCTTCATTAAATATCACTTGCTTTTTGTGCTTATTGGCTTGCTTTGCATATTGTTCCATTTTCCTCTCCACATATGCTTTCACTTGTTCATGCATTTTCTTAACATAAGAAGCTTTAGACAAAGCATCACGATTAATCATAGAAGAAGTGTTAGGTAAAGGCAATAAATAAAGAGGAGTTAAATGATTAAAGCCATAAAAAATTTCAAAAGGAGACAAGGAAGTAAGCAAACTCAATGTGAGGTAGATGATAAGTGCCCTATTTTAATAAAATTCAAACTTACAAAATGACACTTATCTTTTGATCTTAGTAAATTTGCTTATAAACTTACCCTAAACCTAGTCAATTTGTATTTAGTACTTATATAAATGATGTTTTTCACATTTTGGAAGATTAGTCCAAGCATATTTTGTATTTTGATAGGTTCTGATGGTATTCGAAGCATCCAAGCAAGCGAAAGGGGCATAAAAATCAAATTTGGGGGGTGTCAGAAGCAAAATGGCCCAAAACTCATCCAGGCCCATGACCTTTCTTCACCATTAAGCTTTTAACTCGCCCAGGCGAGCTTCAAGTTCCAAGGAGATATGGTTAACTTGCCCAGGCAAGCAAACACAGGCAAAAACACTAGCCTGGGCGAGTGGACATAAGCAGGAGGCCAATTCCTATAAATAGCCATGCAAACTTGGAGCAAATCATTCAATTTCGAAATTTCTCATGCCTTGAACGAAATTTCTTAGTTTAGGAGGTAATTTTAGCTTAGGATAGTGTAAGGGAGAGCGAGAGAAGTGAGGAATTAGTGTGGAGACTCAGCCGGAAAGAAGCGGTGACGGTTCCCTTCATCAATTCTTCCCTTGAGGAGGTGCTCTCCATAATGCTTGGCTAGCTTCTCTTGAGGATTGGATGTAATCTTCTTATCCCCATGTATCTCTTTTAATATTTATTTATGCATGAATCTTTTCTATTCCTTATTGGTAATTTCATTCTATTTTTAATGTTTGATTCTACTTGATCACTAGTTTTATGAATTTAAATTCTAAGCTTGACTGGAAAGTGCCCTTAGGATTTGAACTGAATGATTTTACTCATTATGTTACATTGCTAGGAATAGGGCATAACATTTTGATTGCAAATAGTACATGATTATGATTACAATGCTGGGGTATTTACTTCATATGCGAGGAATTGAAATTCGGTAAATATCCTTAGGATTCTCAAATGCGAGGAATCGATTTGGGGTAATTTAATTTGTGCATCAATAAGGATAGAAAATGATTTGTATATGGTAAAGTTAATTGAATACTAAGGGTATGAATGATGAAACCCAATCTCACTTTCTCATAAATATATTTCATTTTACTAGTTTCATAATTTTTCGTTACTTTCGTAATCAAATGAAATTCCACTCATTCTTATTGTACACAACTATTGAACTGTTAAGTTTTACTTGGATAAACTGAGTAGCTCAAGTCCCTGTGGAGACAAACTTTTATAAATTTTGTAACTTACAACGACAAATTGGTACGCTTGCCAAGAGTCCTAACAGTAGACACTCCTCCCAAGTTCTCAAGTTACCCTTGATGTATGTGCTGTGAAGATGGTGTGATTTAATCTGTGGGTGAATCATGCTTGCATATTATTTTACAAATGCTATTATAACCATCTGGGTATATATTCTTTTATATATGTTTTTATTCAAACTATGTTTGTCATAAACTTACCCTATTTTGTGTCTGTGGTTGACACCTGTGATGACCCCAATTCATTTGGGCGAGCAGAGAAACAAAAAAGCAGTGGATGACTATGAAGAGAAGATGATGAAGCTATTTTGATGAGTTGTACTAGACTTAGATCAGTTGTAAATTGTGTTGGCATGTATTTGGGACTGTATGATGAACTATATTTTGGACTGTATTCTTATTATAAATAAACTGTGGTGAGGGAGAATCGTTTATGTCACAAATAAATTGTAAAATCGAAGCTAGAAGAAAGAGTTTTTTTTATAAAATTTATAACTAAGATAATTCTAATACAAAGTGGAAACGAGATTTCATTTACAATCAATCGAACACAAGAGAGTAAAAGGAGGTGTTACAGAGGCTAATCTTATGATCCTTGCATTGCATGAACATGACCATTAACATGCATATATGATTTTACTAAAGCATTAAAGTTGTTCATGTTTTAAAAATAAGTTAATTTCTCATGGTTAAGTTTTTGGAAAAACAAAATATCACTTCTTTAATCGATTACACAAGGATATAATCGATTACCAGCTTCTGTTTGATTCTGGAAAATCCATGAAGAACATTTTAATCGATTACTAGCTACTCATAATCGATTACATAGCACAAAATGTAAATCATGATTATCTGTCTTAATCGATTACCATTATACTGTAATCGATTACACAAGTTCATTTTTAAATATGCATGACTACCTTAATCGATTACCACAATCTGTAATTGACTACCTAGGCTTATTCTGAAATTATACATGTCTGTCTTAATCGATTACCACATTTTGTAATCGATTACATTAGCTTATTTCAGAACTAAAACATGTTTAGTTTAATTGATTACAAACTCGGTTTAATCGATTACTTTGTTCGTTATAAATTCCAAAATTGAGCTATGAACATTTTAATTGATTATCTAGAAGATTAATCGATTACATATGACAATTTAATCGATTATAATGGCAATTTAATCGATTACAGTCTGTTACAAAAGTTGGTTATAAATAGAATGTGAGTTTGTTTGAATGACACGACTCTTGACTTCGAAATTTCAGAGCATTCACAAGCCTTCTTAAAGTTAGAAAGGATTTTCTGAGCTAGATAGTTCTTGTCCACTTTTTAAATCTTCATGGTGTATTGAAACATTTCTTGGAAAAAGTTTTCAAAGAAGGTTTTGGAGAGAAAGGTCTGAAATTGATTTTTGCAATTCAACTCTGATTGGTAAATCATATTCATTGGATCATCAGGTTGTCCCTCTCTATTAACTCTTGTTGTAAATTCATTTTTGAATTCTTTGTTGTTTGTAACTTTTGTAAAGGGTTCTTTAAGCTCTTTCTAGAGTGGGTTTCTCTAGAGGGAAGAGTAGAGAAAGATTTTCTATGTCTTGATCATTAGGAAACTATAAGGTTTAGATTTCTATTTCTTTATCTAGGGTTGATAAAGGTTATCAGTTGTAAAAGTTTGTAAAGAGCAAAATTTGATTTAGTGGAACTCTAACCTAGTGTTGGTTGGAAGAAACTGGATGTAGCCTCTATGTTGAGAGGTGAACCACTATAAGATCTTGTGTTGATCTCTATTCCTTAATCTCTTCTTGTTATCTTAATCTGTGATTCTTTCGTAAAATCTTTTATTACTCAACAAATGAAGTTTTAGTAATTGTATTCTTGAACTGAGTGGTTTGATTGATTGAAGCATTCTTATTGTGATAAAGATCCTAAATCCGCTGCTTATTTTTACAAGAATTTTTAAAGACTCTGTTTTAACTTATTCACCCCCTCTTGGTTATTGTGTGTGTGTTCACTATTGTTTTCACATAATTGGGATCCCTAACCCCCAACTATGATATCAAAACTATAACCAAATAATAAACTCCCCTTACCTATATATATCCCTTTGATAGCTCCTTGTAGCGTCGTTTTGAGATCTCTCAAGTTCACATACTTTAGTCTAAATGCGGAACTCTAGATATACCAAATTGAAGATAATCTAGTATAGATTTCTCACCATATATGATTCAGTTCTTCCTATAATTTGTGCTAATCTACAAGTTATTAAATTCCAATCTTTTAGTATGTTAAACTAGACTTCTGAAGCTTTCTAACAAGGTATTACATGCATCAATTGGAGTTCTAAAACTCTATCTATAACATTTTAATAACAACACTCCAAGGCTGCCAGCAAACTCAAAATTCTACACTGACATCTCTTAGTGTTTTTGTGACTACAAGCAGTACACAATCTAGTTTTAGATGAAATTTTTATATGTTATAGAAATCTAGATCTATAATTCAACAAATGATACACCTTATTTGAGTAAGAAATGAGAGAGAAATAAAAATTTTAAAATTGATGGCAGTAGCTGTTTGGGGTGAGGACAGTTTCGGACAGCTTGGGTCAAATAAACACTGGACAGAATTTATTACTCAGTTTGGTCCCATATTTTAGGAAAAAATATAGGACAACCTAAGCTTTAAAATGAGTGGTCAAACACCTCATTTGGTTATGTATAGAGGGAGATATGAAATTCTAAAAACAATCCCAAAATTTCAGCTTAAAACCATACGAATTTTAACAGCAATACTTACCAATGTATTTGGCTGGAATGATTTAAGAGCTTGAGGAGCAAAGTTTCCATCTTCTAATAGAAGATTATGGATGAAGAAATGATAGATAATTTAGTGAAAGGGCTACAGCTCAGTTTGTGTGAGAAGAATAGAAGAGAAAATGAAGCAAAATTGAAGAGAAAACAAGTGGCCGTGAGGTGGAGAGTGAGAGATTTTAGGTGCAGAATTTTAATTCAAAGAGAGTATTTATAGAAGAAAACTAGTTAGGATGGAAATGATTAGTTGAGATGTAAAGAAACTAGTTAGAATAAAACTTAGTTAGTCTTTGGTTTGGTTCTAATGTAACTAAATCATCATGCCATGAAGATATTTTAATTCATGCATTAAATGCATGCTTACTAGGCAAAAAGTAAAGATCCTCTTCCTAAATGTTGAGTTCCACGTTGAATGCTTCTTGGAAATTCTTGGTTTTGTTTGTTTTATGCATTGGCTATACCCCTTAAACACACACACGGCTACTCCTCCATTCCTATTCATTTTACTTAAAAAAAAAATCTCATGTACACATACAAGTGACTGCACCTAAGTTAAGTGTTTATACCACTTGTACTTCATGTGTTTTCAAATTGATGTGATAGTTACTAAGGTGTCATACCTCTAAAATCTTAAGCCTCTGTCCAATAGTCCATATGGTTTAGGATTTATTTATTTTCTTAAATTAACTAATCATAATCGACTCTATTTTAAGCACTTCTAAACTTGTTACTTGGATCTGTTTGCTTCTATCCTATCCTTCTTGTACAACCATCACAGGTGTTTCTCATGTGATAATTTTCCTCATCATATCATCACATGGTCTGAAACTATAGCTCATGATAGCTTTAGACATTCATGCAATTTTCCTTCATTTTTACTGTAAGGTTTAGTTGCTTGCATTTATTATATTGAGTAGTAAAATTTAGAGACTTATCTTCTCGCGTACCTAACCATAAATTTTAGGCCAGTAGGTACTTCTAGTTTTCTTGTGATGTTTGTCTGTTCCTAAGGATATTTTAGTAATTTTCCATCCCAGGGGCATTTCTGTAATTTCTTCAAGTTTCCACAACATATCTAAGGATATTTTGGTAGTTTTAACCTTAAGTGTATTATGATAATTTGTAACTCACTCCAGGGATATCATTGTAACTTTCACGTCAAAGTATCTAACCAAAACCCAGGACGAACGTGTTCCTGGTCGCATCTCCAAAGGCTCGTCAAACTCAATGTTGGCCCTTGGTCAGTCTGGCATCTTCAAAGACTTCTCAAACCCAAGGTCCATCATTGGTGAGCCTCGACAAAACCCAGGACGGGCGCGTTCCTAGTCAATTCTCCAAAGGCTTGTTAAACCCAAGGTCCGACCTTGGTGAGTCTCATATCTCCAAAGGCTTGTCAAACCCAAGGTCTACCGTTGGTGAGCCTTGACAAAAACCAGGACGGATGCGTTCCTGATCTCATCTCCGAAGGCTCGTCAAACCAAAGGTCCACCCTTGGTTAGTCTCGCATCTCCAAAGGCTTGTCAAACCCAAAGTCCTCCCTTGGTGAGTCTCGACTCTCCAAAGGCTTGTCCAACCCAAGGTCCGTCCTTGGTGAGCCTCAACAAAACCTAGGATGAATACATCGCTTGTGGATTTTCCAGAGACTCATTAAGTCCAAGGTCCATCCTTGGGGAGTCTCGCATCTCCAAAGGTTCGTCAAACCCAAGCTCCACCTTTGGTGAGTCTCGTATATCGAAAGGCTCATCAAACCCAATGTTCAGCCTTGGTGAGTCTCATATCTCCAAAGGCTTGTCAAACCCAAGGTCTGCCCTCGGTGAGCCTTGACAAAACAGAGGACAGACGTGTTCCTAGTCGCATCTCCAAAGGCTCGTCAAACCCAAGGTCTACCCTTGGTGAGTCTCGCATCTGAAAACAATAGAAATACCCACAATAACCAAGAGGGGGGTGAATTTGTTTAAACTTGGTCTTTTAATATTATTTAAAAATCAGAGTCAAAGGATCTTAATCACTTTTAAACCAAGAATGCTTTTAATCAATCAAATTATTCAGCACAAGAAATCAATAGCTCAAAACAGAACTTGTTGAGTAATGATAATAACACCAAGAACAAATGAACAAGATTACTTGTAGAGATAGAGATAAAGAAAATCACCACAAGCAATTTATATTGGTTCACTTTTCAAGAGAAGCTACATCCAGTTTCTTCTAATCAACACTAGACTAGAGTTCCACTATTATAAAATTCTGTTCTCACAAGCTTTACAACAATCTCTTTATTAACCCTATATAAAGAATAGAAATCTAAAACCCTATTAGACTCCTAATGATCAAGAATAAGAGAACACTACTCTGTTCTTCCCTAGAGAACACTACTCTAGAACAAGCTTCAAAGAACTCTTTACAATAGCATCAAATAATAGAAATTGCAAAAACGAAATTACAATCAATCCCATGAATATGAATGCATGTAGTTTACCAATCAGAGTTGAATGAGAAAATAGATTTCAGAACATGCTCTCCAAAACTTCTTTGAGAATTCTTGCCGAGAAATCATTCAAAACCCATGAAGATTAAAAAGTGGGACAAGACTTTAGTTAACCTAGAAAATCACTTTAGAACTTTGAGAAGGCTTGTGTGTGTTCAGAAATTTCGAAGTATTCAAGTTAAGTTTCAAGCCAAGCCTCACTCATATTTATAACATATTTTTGTAACAGACTGTAATCGATTACATGCGCCAAATAATATTTAAAATGACTTATGTAATCGATTAAATTATCACTTAATCGATTAAACCTAGCTGTAATCGATTAAAGCAGTGAAGTTTTATATCTGAAGCCTCTTGTGTAATCGATTATAATATTTGGTAATCGATTAAGACAGTGAAGGATTTTTAAGAAAAAAGCCTATGTAATCGATTACAATGTATGGTAATCGATTAAATTAGTGAAACATGATTTTCAAGATAGCTTGTGTAATCAATTACTGTCAATGGTAATCGATTAAAGCAGGAATGCATTACTTTTGCTTTACACTATGTAATCGATTAGAAATATTTGGTAATCGATTAAAATGTTCTTCAATTCTCTTCCAGATTTAAAACTTAAGCAAATAATCGATTATACTGATGTGTAATCGATTAAAACAGAAGGTTTGTATTTTTCCAAAAACATTACCCATTTAGTTCTTTTTCGAAATAGCTTTGATACTTTGATGAAAACATCTAAGCATGTAAATGATTATGTAAATGCAATGCAAGGATCAACAGATTGGCCTCTCACACACTTCATTTTGAATTACAATATTCAAGGCATGTGAGATGCTCAAAACATTCTTCGAAGTCAAAAGCTTCATTCATCTTGTTGCTCCCCCTATATCCAACAATCTCACCCTTTTTGGCTTTGAACATGCCAAATATTGATTGACCATGTGTTAAAGATTTGAAGTGCTTTGAGGGATGAAAAAGATAGAAGTCTTGAACTTTATTTGAACTTTGTTAACCTGAAAACAAATCAGCCTCATTTTCTAAGAACAAGTGTTAAGATATCTATTGACATAAACATTGATCATTTACTTCCATTAGTTAGCTTTTGTGACTTAGTTTGCTCCTCCTTACTTAGATAATTTTTGTCATGCATCAATTTGTAAAAACTAAACAAAAAACAGCGTAGAACAGAGAGCAAAACAAAGTTGGTTTTCAATCAAGTTATCAATCAATTTTTCTCCCCCTATTTGGCTTTACAAGGCAAAAGATAGCACAACAATAGTGAGAAAAAGAAATGCAAGTTTCGTTAATCATATGAAGGACAGTACATTAATTAGAAAACACAAAAAAAATAGAGCAATAACAGAAAATACAAGAATCCTAAACTAATTTATCAAAATCATCAAGCACAAGCCTAGCTTCAATGTTTTCTAGCCTAGATTTCATCTTCTCCAAAGATGAATTAGTCTCAGCATTGTGCTCATGATGCAGTGACAATAAGGCATCCATCTTTTGAATCATAAGAGATTCAAATGAACTGTAAGATGGTTGAGGAACAATTAATTCGAATTAACCCACTAACATTTGTAAATAATATGAATATCTCACACTTAACCAAGAGGGGGGTGAATTGGTTAAGCCTTGGTATTTTAAAAAATTCTTTAATAAAAATCAGAGTTCCTAGGATCTTTATCACTTTTCAAAAACCAAGAACTTTATTCAATCAAGTATTTCAGCCCCAAGGAATTCAATGAATCAAAACTGATATAATTGATCAAGCAATTTAAACAAAAACACAAAGAATATAAGAGTTAAGGAATAGAGAAACAAGACAAGCAAATTTATACTGGTTCACTTCAACACTAGAAGCTACATCCAGTTTTCTTCCAACCAACACTAGGTTAGAGTTTTACTATTATAATTTTTTGTTCTTACAAGCATTTACAAAGTCTCCCTTTATTAACCCTAGATAAAGTACAGAAATCTAAAATCCTATTAGATTCTAAGAGACAAGAACCTGAGAACACTACTCAGTTCTTTCACCTAGAGAACCCCTTCTCTAGTTACAAGCAAGAACCCAATTACAATAGCCAATTCACAAAGAAAATAGAAAACAAAAATTACAACCAGATTAAGGAGAGAGACAACCTGCTGATCCAATGATGCAATGCAACATGAAGTTATCAGCTTAGGTTGAATGATTACAAATCAAAAAGAACAACTTTCCTTAATCTTGAAATGGTTTCAAGCTCCAAGAATGACTTTACCATACATGATCAATGCACAATGGAGCAAGAAAGACTTTATCCCTTGGAAAACTCTTAAGAATGCTCACAAGACTGTTTAAGCTCAGAAAATACGAATGGGTAGTGTTTCACAAAGTTTTTTTAAGCAGCTGAGTCAAGGTTCTATTTATAACAACTTTTTGTAACTACCTGTAATCGATTAAACGGGCCTAATAATCGATTAAAATGCTCATGTAATTGATTAAATAAACCTTGTAATCGATTAAAGTGTTTAACAAAATTTTTGGGTATGAGCAACGAGCAAAATAATCAATTATTCCGTCTTTGTAATCGATTAATACAGGAACTTGTAAAATACAAAATGCACTGTGTAATCGATTACTATCTTTGGTAATCGATTAAGGCAGGAGCTTGTGGCATTCCAAAATACATTATGTAATCGATTACAAAATGTGGTAATCGATTATCTAATGTAAACTTACACAATATAGACACAAGGCGTAATCGATTACTAGAAATGGTAATCGATTAAAGCATGAAGATGGTTTTTTCAATTTAAGCCTGTGTAATCGATTACTACCTATTGGTAATCGATTTTTCCAGAAAGTCTGAAAACCATGAGTAGCAATGTAAAGCTTTGTAATCGATTACAATTTATTGGTAATCGATTAAAGTGTTTCAACAAAGCAGTGTATGTGAAAACAAAGGTTAAATAATCGATTATTCCGATAGATAATCGATTACTTTGTTCTTGAAGGTTTTTCCAGAATGAACTAAGAACAATTTAATCGATTATATCTTTAATGCAATTGATTACAACAGTATAAAACAATTTTTCCAAAAACCTTTTAGTTAATAAAGAAACCTTGGCAAAGTATAAAAAGCTTTGTTTGATTTTTTTATTAAAACACTTTGTTAAATCAATGAATGAATGATTAAATATGTGAATGCATGGATCAATCAGATTGCTTTCCTTTTACATAAGATACCAAGTCTTCAAGCATGTTGAAAGCACAAAACTCTTCTTATATCAAAGACTTCCAAACTTCATGAAGCTCCCCCTGGAATCAATAATCTCCCCCTTTTTGGCTTTAAACATGCCAAATTCTTGATTGACCAATTGTTGAACTTGTAGCTTTTATAAGTGGAATTGTCCATGGAAGACTTTGAATTTTTAGACCTGAAATTTTACACTTTCCATACAAAGATCAAGTGTTAAAGCATCTGATTCCTTTAAATCATCATTCACATGTATTTTAGATATAATTGGTTCATTTTGAACAGTTAGCTCCCCCTAAATTCCAGCATCCATTCAATTCAAATTTTTGGGCAAAAACAAAAAAAAACAGGGGCAAACAGAGTGATATGCATGGCACTCAACACTCAATCATTTCTCCCCCTAACTTGCTTGTTAAAGACAAAAACATAAAGGGCACATCGGATAATTGAATTGTAATCATAATGGAATTGTTATATATGGATTGGGAAACCATTACAGAGAGGATTTAAGCATTACATTAAAAAATAGCAGAGTACATAATAATAAAGACCATAAGACATTTAGAAGGAGGTAGAGTCATCAGCCTTAACAGTAGCCTCTAAAGTATACAGTCTACTCTTAATCTCATCTAAAGAGACACTAGTCTCTGCCCTAAAATCATGATGCATCTGGATAAGCCCATCCATATTTTGTAGCATCAGAGATTCGAATTGTGAGTATATGGGTTGAGGTAGATCCCTATCTTCATCTTCAGAATCTTCAGCTTGATCACCAACATCAGCAGCAGCAGCAGCAGGTTGTTGTCCAACAATGATCCAGCCATCTAGAGTCTTTCTCATCCCCATCTTGGTGAGATGATTCTCCTTTATTAGGCTGTTGCTTGAGTTGGTATGATCAACAACTTCATTTTTCCACACCAATATTGAAGTGGTCAATGAACCTAGATACAAGCACAGGATATGGGAAAGGGTAGTTGACCAACCTTTTGGACTTAAGCATTATTTCTTCAAATATGAGAACCCAATTCATGGGAATAGAGTTCTTTAGACCATACACAGGTCATTATCTGTGCCTTGGGCATCATTAGTGGCCCTTGGAGTCAGCACATAGGTTATGATGTAGTGGAGTAACCTATCTTCAGGATTCATTTGACCAGTACCTAACCTGTTCCTAAGCTGCATGTAACACCCCAAAATTTTGGGAATTACAGTCAATTACTAGAATAAAATGTTAATGAGAGGCAGTAGAAAAATTTAAGGCAAAATGACAAAAATACCCCTTGGACACTTTTAAAATGACCAAAATACCCCTAGGTATTTTGGCAAGATATCCTAAGGAGGAAAATTTTATAAATACCCTTGAATGTCCAAGAATACCTTTAGGGTGACAATTACAGAGATACTCTGAATATTTTTTAGAAATGACGATTATACCCCTTAGAAATGACGATTACCAAAATACCCTTTAGGTCAAAAAAATGATCAAGATGACTTGAGAAATTTGTGGGAATCTGAATATGGGATAAAATACTTTTAGATAACAAATTATTAGCAAGGTTTGTGGCAGAGAACCCTAAACTAGAATTTCTAGGAATTTTGGAAGATATTTTGAAAAGAGCTTAATCTAGACTACCTCAAGTATCAGAAAATTATAAGAAAAGGATGAACATAATCTATAGGATTTTCTCTTAATTATGAGAGGAATAGGTTTCCTAAATAAGGTAGTTTCATAAATTAAATAATTAAAAGAAAATTGGATCAATAAGAAAATAGAATTTGGCTATTACATGTAATAAGAGAAAAATTTGTTGATTTGGTTCCTTAAAAATAAGCCTTGGCCGTATGATACAAAATCAATGGAGGAAAGCTTTAAGAAAATTCAAGAATAGACACATGGATGATTAAGAGACTTAAAAAATAGCCATTGGTCCAATTGTAAAGTAAGGTAATAATGAAATAAGAAGATTTTTTGAAAAAAAAAAAAAAAACTTCCTCTTAGCTCATTTTGGACCCATAGACATTTCTACACATTATTTCAAAGATCCCAACGGTCAAGAGTTAGATATATAAGATAGGAATATATCTTTAAAATTTTAAGAAGATCCAATGGTTAACGAATCCAGAATCATTATTTTACAGAAATGGGTTTTGCAAGAATGAAGAAAAAACATAAAAATCTCTAAAATTTGGCTACTCCACGTGGAAGCAAGGAAAATTAGTGAAACCTTTCCTAAAAGCTTACCAATCCATGTGCCAATTGAGAACTAAGGAGAATGGTGTGGAATTCTCAAGAATATGGACACTTGGAGGGTGAGAATTTAGTAGCCAATAAGAAAGAACCAAATGGAAAGCAAACTATTATGACTTAAGGAAGATTTTTGTAGCAAAATCACTATATAAAGGGTGAGATGAACTGAAAATGGGGCTTCCCTTAAGGGAGTTTCCACGTGCAAACCCCACCCAAAAACCCTTCCACTTTATATTTCACCAAAAAGCAAAACAAAGGCTTATACCTTGGAAGTCCACGTGAAGACCAAGGAATCCTAGGAGCAAGGCTATCCAATTTTAAAGGAGAAAGCAAGGTATGGGGAGGTTTATGATAGACTAAGTTTGAGTATTAATCCTTACTTGATTTCATTAAGCTTTGTAGATTAGGTGTTTGATGAATTGCCTTAAAGAACTAAAAATTGCTATATGAATGGTTATTTGATTAAGTAACTTGATTTTTAGTATTATAAATAATTGTTGAAAAGATAACTTGAATCTAACCTAATTAATGAAAGTTAAAATGATTTACAACCATATGTTTTATGATTATTTTCAAGAAAATAATTGTTTAGAAGTATAATGTCTAAAAGAATATTTTGTTACAAGTATATGTTTAATTAAAAGTATTCTATGATTTCTTGAGTTTATATATTGACTTGAATCTATAAGTATTTATTTTCAATAGTAGTACGTAAAGGGTTTCTAAAGAATTAGATGTTTTAAAAGTGATATAGT
>PYAF01000249.1:271322-301023 GCA_007407185.1 Glycine tomentella
TTATTTTCAAGAAAATAATTGTTTAGAAGTATAATGTCTAAAAGAATATTTTGTTACAAGTATATGTTTAATTAAAAGTATTCTATGATTTCTTGAGTTTATATATTGACTTGAATCTATAAGTATTTATTTTCAATAGTAGTACGTAAAGGGTTTCTAAAGAATTAGATGTTTTAAAAGTGATATAGTATGTTAAAATAAATACTTTGAGTATGTTATTATGATACTAGAATTATGTTGAAACTATGTATACTGTGTTGGACAATATAAAGATTAAGATTAAGTAAAGCTTTCTTTCAAGTATTCTATGAATTCAAACTTGTCTACCATGTGTTTGATAATTGATTACAATGAATGAAATATATTTAAGAGTTGTTGGCTTGAATCTTTATTGATGGATTTGAATTATATTTGCATTATTGAGTGCTTTAGTAAAAATTATGTGTTATTATATGTGTTGTTGAGTTTCCATAAAAGCACATCATATGTTTGATGAAATGTTCTAAAGAAACAAAGATGGATGAAGTATTGGAATCCTTGTGGTTAAATATGTTGTGATTATTTATGAATTCCAAGAGTTTTGTGGAGCTATGGCTGTAGGCTTAGACTGTGGAGTAAAGCTTTCTGTGATGTTTGAATGAAGCTTTACGTGTTGTTTAAAAAGCATATGCCATAAGTTGTTAAAGATGTTGAGCTTTGAATAAGAATAATTAAATCATTCATGCATTTTTATACGCATATGCCTGGCGGGGGTTAATCCGTGGAGTTATGCCTGACGGGGGCTAATCCGTGGAGTTGTTTGTCAGATAGCTAAACTGAGTCCACGCGTTCAAAGGTGTTGTGAACTTGGGGGTAGTTGAGACAATGAGGACCACACCACCATGATGATCACATAGGTGGAGGTGACTATCCTACGCGCCACTGGGCTACCCCGACTGGTTGGATAAGTTTATGCCACTGGGATGGGGCTAACTGACTGTGGCCACTGATGATAATTTAATAACCTGAGATCTTAGTCATGCATCATATAAAAAGATGAGTATGCATTTTATACATTACATGATGAGTATGTGGAATATCTGTTGATGAATATATTATCTGAATTAATTCGTATGCTGTGTAGTTGGGGTAATTTAATCTGTGGGTGAAACCATGTGTTGTTATTTTATAAATATTATTATTACCCTCTACGTATATATTCTATTATGTATGTTTTATTCAAACTTCGTCTGTCATAAACTTACCCTATTTTGTGTCTGTGGTTGACACCTGTGATGACCCCAATTTATTTGGGCGAGCAGATGAACAGTAGTAGCCGAGCATGGATGATGAATTGAAGATATGCATGGATGTTGAGTTAAAGATGTGACAAAGATGTTGTAATTTTTATTTTGCTTATGAGATGTATGTGGACTGTTTATTAATGGGCCTGTAATATGGATTGTATTATTAATGGATTTTATTAGAATTAAACCATGGACAAAGAATTCATTCATGATATAAACGACTAATAGAATTTGCAAGCAAAGCGAAAAAGAATTTTCGTGAAAAATTTTATAACTAAGATAATTCTAATACAAAGTGGACACGAGATTTCATCTAAAATCAATCAAGCACGAGAGAGCAAAGAGAGGCATTACACTGCATATGTGGGTCATAAAGCATCTCCCTATAGGTGTCTAATTTATTGTATCCCTCAGGGTCCTCATCAAACTTCCTAGCACCCTCACAGATTACCCCAGCAATAGACTCCTAGACTTCATGGGTGATTTCCATTGTAACACCCTTGACTTTAGAAACCATGGTTCCATTCATAGAACCCTTGGCACAGGCATAAAAGACTTTGACCAATTCTGGGTAGAAAGTACCCTTCATTTCAAGGAATCTTCTGAGACCTTGGGTTTCTAGGAAGGCAGGGAATTGAAATCCCTCCCTAATGAACCAATCTAGGTCCAGGTATTTGGGAGAGCAAACTGGTTTAGTGGCAAAGAACTGTAAGTAGTTCAACTTGTCAGACTCATTGGAAAACCATAAGTCTAACCTATTTGGGGGTTGAGGAGGAGGAGGATTGGATGATGATTCACCCACTTTCCTCTTAGAAGACCTAGCACGTTTAGGTGTTGGGTCTGACATGGTTGAGGATAAGTTTAGACACAAGAAAACTCAGACAAATTTCAGAAATTTTAGAGAGATAATAGACTAAGGTGCAGATTTTTCTATTGATGCAATGCACTATTTATAGGCAGAATTGATGCTCTTAACGTCCATATTTTTGAAAATATAGCTGTTGGTGATAGTTAAGGCACTTAAGTGGCCTTGGATTTCCTTTGGATTTGGTTGGGCAGTTACATTTTCAAAGAAAAACTGTCAGAAAACGCACAACAGACTAAATAATCAATTATTTACTCAAAGTAATCAATTATTTGCACATTTTAAACACAAAAATTGCACATAGTAATCAATTATCCTGTGTGGTAATCGATTATTTGCCAACCATTTAGAGGTTAAAGATGATCTGTAATCGATTATATCATAATTTTGGGATTTCTATCAAGTACCAGAGCTTATGTAATCGATTATCCCGAGTGGTAATCGATTATTCCAGAAGAATCAGGAATTCCAAGCATATGTATAATCGATTACCAGATTGTTGTAATCGATTACTCCAGAGAGCCATTTAAACTGGAAAATGGATTTAGTTCATAGTAATCGATTATCCCGATGTGTAATCGATTATTCCAGGAAGAATTATTTCTTTGAAACAGAGAATAATCGATTACAAGATTGCAGTAATCGATTACTTAAGCTTGTTAAGCACAAATAAGGTGATTTTTAATGAATTTAATCGATTAACCCGTGGTGTAATCGATTATTACAGCAAGTTTATCAGAAAACAGATCATTTTGTAGATCAACATGAATTTTCAATCAACTTGGTGATGAATGCATCAATGAAGCTCAATTAACCATGGAAAGGCATACTTTAAACAAGCTAGCATATGTTGGATTCATGAAGAATACCTAGCATGTTTCTAAGAGCATAAAATCTATCTCTTTCCAATGGTTTAGTAAATATACCAGCTAGTTGGTTATGGGTATCAATGAAATCAATTTAGATATTACCTTTTTGAACATGATCTTTGAGGAAATGTTGTCTAATTTCAATGTGCTTGGTCCTTGAGTGCATAATAGGATTCTTTGAGATGTTGATAGCACTTATGTTGTCACAAAGTAGAGGTATCTCCTTTAGTTCAACTCCAAAATCTTACAATTGTAGTTTCAGCCATAAGCTTTGTACACAGCAACTCCCAGCAGAGATATATTCAGCTTCAGCAGTTGACAAAGCCACACAAGATTATTTGTTGCATTGCCAAGATATGAGTGAACTTCCAAGAAGATGACAAGTGCTACTTGTGTTTTTCCTGTCCAATTTACATCCTACAAAATCAGAATCAGAACAACCAACAATGTTGATTTGTTCACCCATAGGATACCATAGCCCAACTTTTGGGGTCGCCTTTAGATACTTGAGGATTCTTTTGACTGTTGTAAGATGAGACTCTTTTGGATTTGCTTGATATCTTGCACACAAGCAGGTACTTAGCATAATATCAAGTCTACTAGCTATCATATACAATAAAGAACCAATCATTCCTCTATATCTTGATTCATCAACCTTCTTTCCCTTTTCATCTGAATCAAGGTAAGTAGATGTTGCCATTGGAGTTGCAGCATCTTTGCTTTTCTCCATTTCAAACCTTTTGATGACTTCAAGGCGATATTTTGATTGATTAAGGAAAATACAATTCTTCATTTGTTTCACTTGAAGTCCAAGAAAGAATGTTAATTCTCCTATCATTGAGATCTCAAACTCATTTGCATAGCTACAGAAAATTCTTTGCAAAGTAGTTGATTAGTTGAACCAATGATAATATCTTCAACATAAACTTGAACCAATAGAATATCATCCTTATGCTTCTTGATGAACAAGGTTTTGTCAACATTGCCCCTTGTAAAAGATTGATCGAGCATAAATTTGCTCAACCTTTCATACCATGATCTAGGAGCTTGCTTCAAACCATAAATGGCCTTTTTAAGTTTAAAAACATAGTTAGGATGTTTGAAATCAATAAATCCAGGAGGTTGCTCAACATAAATGTCCTCCTCACTATATCCATTTTAAAAGGCACTTTTAACATCCATTTGAAAGAATTTAAAATCCATTAAGCATGCAAAAGCAAGTAATAGCCTAATAGCTTCCAATCTTGCAACTGGAGCATAGGATTCCTCATAGTCAATGCCTTCCTCTTGGTTGTAACCTTTAGCAACCAATCTAGCCTTGTTTCTTACTATGATTCCACTTTCATCAAGCTTGTTTCTAAAAACCCACTTTGTACCAATAGGCTTGAAGGATGATGGTCTAGGAACAAGTTCCCAAACTTCATTTCTTTTAAATTGATTTAACTCATCATGCATAGCATGCATCCAATGTTCATCATGCAAGGCTTGGTTAATATCCTTAGGTTCAATTTGAGATACAACAGTCATATCACAACATAAATTTCTCAATAAAGATCTAGTGGATACTCCCTTTGACACTTCACCTATGATGTTGTCAAGTGAGAGATCTCTTGTTGTTCTCCATTCTTTTGGCTCTTGATTAGGTGTTGATGGATGTGTTACAGCACTTGGTTCTCCTTTTTCTTTAATAGGCTGGATAATATCTTCTATAGGACCTGCATCTAAATCACATTTCTTTTCCTCTATTGAGGAGTTAGATTCATCACAAATTACATGAACTGATTCTTCCATGCACATAGTTCTTTTGTTGAAAACTCTCTAGGCTTTACTTTGTAATGAATATCCAAGGAATATAGCTTCATTAGCCTTTGCATCAAACTTTCCAAGTGATTCTTTCCCATTATTTAACACAAAGCACTTGCTGCCAAAGGTTCTCAAGTGAGAGATATTTGGTTTTCTGCCTTTGTACAGCTCATAAGGGGTTTTCTTCAAAATAGGCCTTATGAGAAGTCTATTTAAAGTATAGCAAATTGTACTAACTGCATCAGCCCAAAGATATTTTGGCAAATTTGTCTCATTAAGAAGTGTTCTAGCACCTTCTTTGAGAGATCTATTTTTCCTCTCCACAACACCATTTTGTTGAGGTGTTCTTGGAGCTGAAAAATTGTGGTTAGTTCCATTTTCTTCACAAAATCTTTCAAAATGTTCATTTTGGAATTCCCCACCATAATCACTTCTTATTGACATAATTTTGATGCTTTTCTCATTTTGAATAACTTTGGCTAATTTTCTAAAAGCATGGAAAGCATCACTTTTGGATTTTAAAAACAAAGTCCAAGTATATCTTGAGTAATCATCAACAATCACAAGTCCATAATAATTGCCACCCAAACTCATAGTTCTAGAAGGCCCAAACAAATCAATGTGTAGCAATTCAAGAGGTCTAGAGGTGGAAACAATATTTTTGCTTTGAAAAGAGATTTTAGTTTGTTTCCCCTTTTGACAAGCATCACAAAGTTTGTCTTTTTCAAATTTGTGTTTAGGCAAACCAATCACTAAAAAGTCCTTTTTAATAAGCTTGTTAATATGGTGCAAGTTGATGTGACTAGCTCTCCTATGCCACAACCAAGATTCATCTAACTTACTCATTAAACATGAAGTTTTGTGAAAGAATGCATGGTCAATAGAAAGTAGATAGATATTACCTTTCCTTTTGCCTATATGAACTACTTCACCACTTTGGCCATCACATATCATTCAACAATTCTCATTGAATGAGATTTTAAAACCTTTGTCACAGAGTTGACTTATGCTTAGAAGATTGTGCTTCAAACCATCCACATAGAGAACATTGCTAATCTTGGTGTTGAAGCTATCTCCAATGTTGCCTTCACCAATTATCTTGCCCTTGTTGTTATCTCCATAAGTGACAAAGCCTCCATCTTTAGGAATAAGATTTGTGAGCAAAGACTTGTCACCCGTCATATGTCTTCAGCAGCCACTATCAAGATACCACAATGAAGTTCTTGCTCTAAGACATACCTGCAGATTTAAATCAATTCATAGGAGGAGGTACCCAATTGAGGTTGGGTCCAAAGGGGTTAGTGGCTTTCTTCTTCTTTTCAACCCAAATGCATTCACCATTTGGTACATAGAACCTTCTTGCAAAACATTTATAACAAGTATGTTTTAGATAAGTGTAGGAGCTTTAATCTTAACCTGAAATAAACTTAGCCTTTTGCTAATTTCAAGTGTTAGGAAGCTTTGCATAAGCATAGTTAAATTCTTAGATTGCTCCCCTTGTTTTAGGTAATATTGTTTAAGTTTGCAGAAACATAGATTCATAGAGCAAAATAAGATTTAATTATTTTCATTTTCTCATAATGTTCAATAATCTTCTCCCCCTATTTGGCTTATTAAATGCAAAATGAGCAATGTAAAATGAATCATAAGCAAAGAAGGAAAAAAAGAATAAGGTGTAATCAATTAAATCGAAGCATAATTGATTACTCCAGTGAGAAATAAAATAGAGTTCACACTCTCAGTAATCGATTATCATTCGTCGTAATCGATTATTCCAGCCGAAGTTAAGTCTAAAAAAGCTTATTTAGCATGTGTAATTGATTAAATCATCGTCGTAATTGATTAACCCAGAGCAAACAAATTTTCTGAAATCATTTTAAATAGTGAGTAATCGATTAATTCGACAAGGTAATAGATTACATAAGCATAAATTTGTTACTGAAATGCTTTTTAAAGATCAATTAATTAATTATTTTGACACTTAATCAATTATTACAGTCAATATTGCAGAATGAACAATGATTATGCAACATATGTCGAGTGTTGTGTCAAATGTGATGAATAGCCAAATAAGATAGAGATAGACATATTAAAAAGCATGCTAGCATATATTAGACTCATCAAGGATTCCTAGCATGTTTCTAAGTGTATAAAATCTATCTCTAACCAAGGATTTAGTGAAAATATCAGCCAATTGGTTAAGTGTATCAATGAACTCAATTTTGATATTACCTTTTTGGATGTGATCCCTGAGGAAATGATGCCTTATCTCAATGTGTTTGGTCCTTGAATGCATGATTGGATTCTTGGATATCTTGATGGCACTTGTATTGTCACAAAGCAGGGGTATTTCTTTTAGCTCAACACCAAAATCTTGGAGTTGTTGCTTCAACCAAAGGCTTTGTGCACAGTAGCTTCCAGCAGAGATATACTCAGCTTTAGCTGTTGACAAAGCAACACAGGATTGCTTCTTGTAGTACGAAGAGATTAGTGAGCTTCTTAACAAGTGGCATGTTTCAATAGTGTTCTTCCTATCCAATTTGCACCTTGCAAAATCAGAATCAGAATATCCAACTATGTTGAGAGATGCACCTTTAGGATACCAAAGTCTAACTCTTGGTGAAGACTTGAGGTATTTGAGGATTTTCTTGGTTGTAGTTGAAAATAATAGGGAACACACACACAATACAAGAGGGGATGAATTGGTTAAAACAGAGTCTTTGTGAAAATAAAGGGAATACTCACAATAACCAAGAGGGGCGGTGAATTGGTTAAAACCTTGGTATTTTAAAATTAATTCAAATTAGAGTTTCAGGATCTTTATCACTTTCAAAACCAAGAAATCTTTTTACTCAATCAAATAGCTCAGCCCCTTAGAATCAATTTACTCAAAACAGAACTTGTTGAACAATGAATATGAAACAAAGAATCAATGAAAAACAAAAGTAATAGAGATAGAGAAACAACACACAAGCAATTTATACTGGTTCACTTCATAACTGAAGCTACATCCAGTTTCTTCTAAACAACACTAGATTAGAGTTTCACTATTATAATTCTTGTTCTTAGAAGCTTATTACAAAACCTCCCCTTTATCAACCCTAGATTTTAGAATAGAAATCTAAAACCCTATTAGAATTCTAAGGAGAAAGAACCAGAGAACACTACTCTGTTCTTTAACTAGAGAACTCTTCTCTAAACACAAGCTAGAAGAACCCACTTACAATAGCAATTTACAACAGAAATTCAAAAACAAATTTACACACAAAGATTAAAGAGAGAGACAACCTGATGATCCAGTGAATGTAATGCACATAAGTTACCAAATAAGGTTGAATAGCAAAACAAATCAGCACATGCTTTTCCTTAACCTTGAAAAGTTTCTTGCTCAAGATTCATTCAAAGACCTATGAATGATTTAAAAGAAGCAAGAAGTAATAGAACTAGGAAAATCACTTTAAGAGACTTTAGAAAGCTTGTGTATACTCAGAAATACGAATTGATCAAGTTCTCTCTCAAGCCAAGCCTTCAAATCTATTTATAACAGATTTTGTAACTAACTGTAATCGATTAAACGAGCTAGATAATTGATTAAAACACTTATATAATCGGTTAAATTATCACTTAATCGATTAATCTGTTCAAGAAGGCTTATGGGTTTCAGCAATGAGCAAAATAATCGATTAAACCGAGTTGTAATCGATTAAGACAGAAAGTTCAGTTTCACAAAATGAACTGTGTAATCGATTACAAGTTTTGGTAATCAATTAAGTCAGAAGATTTGGATTTTCAAAAATAACTATGTAATCAATTATGGATGAAAGTAATCGATTATTCCAGCAGACCTTAAAAACTGATTTTAGCTATGTAATCAATTACACTATATCAGTAATCGATTAAAACATTTAACAAAGCAGTTTTAGTTTCAATCAAAGGTCAAACAATCGATTAAGTCGATAGGTAATCGATTAAGTTGTTCATGAAAGCTTTTTCTAGATTGAACAAAGAACAAAATAATCGATTATATTACTTAAGTAATCGATTAAAGCAGTAAGAAATTCATTTTTCCAAAAACCTTTTAATCAAATTAAAACCTTAACCAAAAGAATAAAAACTTTGATGTTTTAGTGAAAACCATTTAAGCTTATTAATGCATGAATGAATGAATGCATGGATCAATCAGATTGTCTTTCTCTTACACTTGAATCATATACTGAACTCCAAGGCACTCTAAGCATGTTGAAAGCTCAAAACACATTCTTGAATCAAAGTCTTTCACTCTTCATGATTCTCCCCCTATATCCAACAATCTCCCCCTTTTTGGCTTTGAACATGCCAAATTCTTGATTGATCATGTTTTGGACTTGAAGTGTTGAGGGAATCAAAATAGAAGACTTGAGCTTTTTCAAACCTGAAAATAATCACAGTCTTTTTGCCAAGAACAAGTGTTAAGATATCTGATTGCATTATCCATTCATTAACTTGTATATCTGACTTAATTTGTTAAGTTTCTTTACTTAGCTCCCCCTTAATATGACAATCTATTCAATTTTTGATTTGAGCAAAAAAATAAGTAGAAAAACAGGGTAAAACAGAGTATTATGTAGAGAAATCAATCAATATTTTTTCTCCACCTATTTGGCTTATCAAAGACAAAAATTAAAACAGCACAGCAGATATAAACAAAGAAACTGTCGTTCATTAAAGGAGGGAACCATTACATTGCAGAAAAAACAGAAAACATAAAAAAAAACAATGAACTTAGACAGAAAACATAGAAAGTCTAAAAAGATTCAGAAACATCAAACTTGAGATGATGTTCAATATTTTCTAGCCTAGATTGAATATCCCCTAAGGCTGAATTGGTCTCAGCCCTGTGTTCATAATGAAGAGAAAGCAGGCCATCCATCTTATGAATCGGTAAGGATTCAAATGGACTGTAGGCAGGTTGAGTGGGGTCTCTTTCTTCAGCATCTTCATCATCATCATCATCAGCAACTCCAGCAGGAGCAGCTTGTTAACCAGCCATTTTCCAGCCTTGAGGTGTCTTCACCATCCCTAGTTTGGTGAGATGCCTTTCCTTGATCAGACTATTGCTTGAGTTGGTGTTGTCTACCACTTCAGTGGAAACATCTATGTTGAAGTAGTCTATAAATCTGGAGACAAGCACAACATAGGGAAAAGGATAGTTGACCATACACTAGTTGTATGTCATCATCAGTGGCTTGGGCATGGTTTGTGGCTCTAGGAGTGAGAATATATGTGATAATATAGTGCAGCGGTCTGTCCTCATGGGTCATGGGGCCAGTGCTAAGCCTAAGCTTTAGCCTCATATGGGGATCAATCAACATTCCCCTATAGGTGTCTATCCTATTATACTTTTCTACTTCTTCATCAAACTTCCTTTCTCCCTTAAAGGAGATACCAGCCATAGCTTCCCAAATTTCAGGAGTTATTTCCATGGCAAGACCTAAGAATGCCATCCGTGGAACCTTTGGCACAGGTGTAAAACACCTTCACCAATTCAGGGTAGAAAGTACCCTTCATCTCTACAAATTTTCTTAACCCCTGAGTTTCAAGAAAGGAAGGAAATTGAAAGCCTTCCCTAATGAACCAGTCTAAGTCAAGGTATTTGGGGGACCACACCAATTTGGTGGCATTGAATTGGAGATAAGTCATTTTGTCCCTTTCAGCAGGGAACCAATGATCTAACCTATTAACCAGTGGGTTAGAGGTCTCTCCAGCCTTTCTCTTAGATGTCTTAACTCTTTTAGAGGTAGACATTTCCTAGGACGGGTGTACTAAATAGAAACAGAAGAAAAACACAAAGGTGTTTGAAAGATAAGAATGAGAGAAGGTGTGATTTTCTTCTTTCAACAAAGGCTATATTTATAGAGATTTTTGGGCTCCAAGAATTTGAATTTTAAATAAAGGAGCAGTTAGTACAAATTAAATCACTGCAGAGAATTCAAATTTGAATTAGGTGGGAGTTGGGCAGTTACAATTTTCAAGAAAAACTGTCAGATTTTGCAGTAACTCCTTGCATAATCGATTGTTTCTTTGTGTAATCGATTATTTCATATGTAAAATCACATTATGCAGACACAATAATCGATTAATTCATAACGTAATTGATTATTTCTATAAAATACACATGTAGAATACAATGTGTAATCGATTATTTCTTGATTTAATAAACATATTGAGGCTTGTGTAATCGATTAATTCATCATGTAATCGATTATTCCAGTAAGTTTTGAAATATGAAACACTAATTCTCAGTAATTTAATCGATTACCATTCACTGTAATCGATTATTCCAGTAGATTTTGAAATATGAAAAACTAATTCTCAGTAATTTAATCGATTATCATTCACTGTAATCGATTATTCCAGTGAACTTTCATGTTGTAAAATAATTTTTGACCAGTGTAATTGATTAATTCGCTGATTAATCGATTATCACAGAAAGTTTCAATTTTCTGAAAATAGTTTTCTGAGAAGAATAATCGATTATTTTGTTTATGTAATCAATTACATAAGCTCTGTTTTCACACTAAATCATGATTTAAGTGATTTTAATAGATTATTACGACACTTAATCGATTATTACAGGAAAAGTTGTAGAAACAACAGTATTATGCAGCACAGCTTTGTACATTTAGGCTTTTGTGATGATGGATTCAAATGACAAGTCATTTCATAAAAAAAACACAACATTCAAGCTAACTGAGATTAGATTCATCCAAGATTCCTAGCATGTTTCTAAGAGCATGGAATCTATCTCTAGCTAATGGTTTGGTAAATATATCAGCTAATGGGTTATGGGTGTCAATGAAATCAATTTTGATATTACCTTTCTGAACACGATCTCTGAGAAAATGATGCCTTATCTCAATATGTTTAGTCCTTGGATGCATTATTGGATTCTTGGAAATGTTGATAGCACTTGTGTTGTCACATAGCAAAGGTATTTCTTTCAATTCAAATCCAAAGTCTTGTAATTGTTGCTTCAACCATAGACTTTGTGCACAGCAACTTCCAGCTGAGATATATTCAGCTTCAGCAGTTGACAAAGCAACACACGAATATTTCTTGCAATGCCATGAGATTAGTGAACTTCCAAGTAAATGACAAGTTCTAATAGTGCTTTTTCTATCTAACTTGCATCCTGCAAAGTCAGAATCAGAATAACCAATAATATCAATTGATGCACCTTTAGGATATCAAAGACCAACTTTTGGTGTTGCCTTGAGATATTTGAGGATTCTTTTGACTGCTGTTAGGTGTGACTCCTTGGGATTTGCTTGATATCTTGTACACAAGCACACACTTAGCATTATGTCTGGTCTACTAGTTGTCAAATACAATAATGATCCAATCATTCCTCTAAATTTTGACTCATCAACCCTCTTTCCATTTTCATCTGAATCAAGATAGGTTGATGTTGCCATTGGAGTTGCAGCATCTTTACTTTTCTCCATTTCAAACTTCTCAATCACATCAAGGCAATACTTAGATTGATTGAGAAATGTCACATTCTTCATTTGCTTCACTTGAAGTCCAAGAAAGAATGTTAATTCTCCCATCATTGACATTTCAAATTCTCTCTGCATAGCTGTAGAATATTCCTTGCACGGCAAATGGTTAGTTGAACCAAAAATTATATCATCAACATATACTTGAACCAATAAGATATCATTCTTATGTCTTTTGACGAACAAGGTTTTGTCAACATGACCTCTTGTAAAAGATTGTTTAAGCAGAAATTTACCTAATCTTTCATACCAAGATCTAGGGGCTTGTTTTAAACCATAAAGGGCCTTATTGAGTTTAAAAACATAGTTTGGATGTTTAAAATTAGTAAAACTAGGAGGTTGTTCAACAAATATATCCTCCTCAATGTATCCATTTAAAAAGGCACTTTTAACATCCATTTGAAAAAGTTTAAAATCCATTAAACATGCATATACAAGTAACAACATAATGACTTCCAATCTTGCAACTGGAGCATAAGTTTCCTCTTAGTCAATGTCTTCTTCTTGGTTGTAACCTTTTGCAACCAATTTAGTTTTATTTCTGACTATGATTTCACTTTCATCAAGTTTATTTCTAAAAACCCATTTTGTGACAATAGGTTTGAGAGAGGATGATCTAGAAACAAGTTCCCAAACTTCATTTCTCTTGAACTGATTTAACTCATCATGCATGGCATGCATCCAATGTTCATCATTTAAAGCTTGATCTATATTCTTAGGTTCAATTTGAGAAACAAAAGCCATATTACAACATAGATTTCTTAATGAAGATCTAATAGATAATACCTTTGAAACTTCACCTATGATGTTATCAAGTGAGAGATCTCTTGTTGTTCTCCAATCTTTTGGCTCTTGCATAGGTGTTGATGGTTTCATTTCAGCACTTGCTTCTTCTTTGTCTTTATGTATGGAATCATTAAGCTGAATAAATTCCTCCATAGGATCTACATCTACCTCACACTTCTTTTCCTCTTTTGAGGGGTTAGACTCATCACAAATCACATGTACAGATTCTTCTATGCATATTGTTCTTTTATTGAAAACTCTATATGCTTTACTATGTAATGAATATCCAATAAAAATTGCTTCATTAGCTTTAGCATCAAATTTTCCAAGTGATTCTTTGCCATTGTTTAATACAAAAACTTACAGCCAAAGGCTCTCAAATGAGAAATGTTTGGTTTTCTACCTTTGTATAGCTCATAAGGAGTTTTCTTTAAAATATGCCTTATAAGTAATCTATTTAAAGTGTAGCAAATTGTACTTACAGCATCGGTCGAAAAATATTTTGGCAAATTTTGTATCATTAAGAAGAGTTCTAGCTCCTTCTTCAAGAGATCTGTTTTTCCTCTCCACAACACCATTTTGTTGAGGTGTTCTTGGAGCTGAAAAATTGTGGTTAATTCCATTTTCTTCAAAGAATTTTTCAAAATGTTCATTTTGGAATTCTCCACCATGATCACTTCTTATTGAGAAAATTTTGCTACCTTTTTCATTTTGAGTATGCTTGGCCATTTTTCTAAAAGAATGGAAAGCATTTCTTTTGGATTTCAAAAACAGAGTCCAAGTAAATCTAGAGTAATCATCTACAATGACAAGCCCATAATAATTGCCTCCTAAACTCATAGTTCTAGAAGGACCAAACAAGTCAATGTGAAGTAATTCAAGGGGCCTAGAGGTGGAAACAATGTTTTTACTTTGAAAAGAATTTTTGGTTTGTTTCCCCTTTTGACAAGCATCACATAGTTTGTCCTTTTCAAACTTGAGTTTGGGTAAACCAATTACTAAATCCTTTTAAATTAGCTTGTTCATATGATGCATGTTAATGTGACTTGCTCTTCTATACCACAACCAAGATTCATCAATCTTGCTTATTAGACAAGAAGTGTTGTGAAAGAATGCATGATCAATTGAAAGTAAGTAAATGTTATCTTTTACCGATGTGAATCACTTTAGCACTTTGCCCATCACAAATCATGCACCAATTCTCATTGAATGAGACTTTGAATCCTTTATCAGAGTTGGCTTATACTTAAGAGATTATGCTTTAACCCTTCCACATAAAGAACATTTCTGATTTTGGTTTTGAAGCTATCTCCTATGTTGCATTCTCCAATGATCTTTCCTTTGTTATTGTCTCTATAAGTGACAAATCCTCCATCTTTAAGAGTTAGATTTGTAAGCATAGACATGTCACCCATCATATGTATAGAGCATCCACTATCAAGGTATCATAATGAGGATCTAGCTCTTAGACATACTTGCAAGAATCAAATCAGTTTACAAAGGAAGGTACCCAATTGAGATTGGGTCCGTAGGGGTTAACAACTTTCTTTTTTTTTTGAACCCAAATGCAATCTCCATTAGGCACATAGAGTTTCCTAGCATAGCATTTGTAAGATGTATGTCCTTTTTCCATACAATAGTTGCATGTTATAGATTTTGATGATTTTCTTAAGAAAAAATTTTGATTCTTCTGTTTTGGAGGCACAAATACAGTTTTTCCAAAATATTTTGAGCCTTATTTGTACCCCAAAGCAGAAGTATCTCTAGCATACCTTTGCACACTTAAACATTTCAGCCAAGTTGCATTTCCCTTTGTATAGCTTTCTCAAAAGATCAATTAAATCATTGTTCTTGGATAAGATTAACATGTATTTTTCTCCTTGACTTCTTTTGTAATCATCAAAACCCTTTTGCAATAAATTGTATTTGTTGACATTATTAGAAGAAGAAGCACATACACATCCATTTAATTTGTAACTTGAAACAAGTTTTTCATTCTCTTCTTTCAAGTTGTAAATTTTAGTTTGCAATTCAGTAATTTTTGCAACATGCCATCTAAGATTTCCTTTTAGCTTATTATTGGATATTGTAAGTTTTTTGGCTTCTTCATGCATTTTATGAGAGGCATCAATAACTTGATCATATTCAGAACTTACCTCAGTTCCAGCACATGAAAGATCATCATCTTCATTAATTGTGGAAGTGAGACACATGTTAGCTTCTTCATTTTCAGTTGAAGATTCTGAAGATGTTGACTCATTATCTTCCCAAGCTATGTAGGCTCTTTTGGATTTTCCTTCCTTCCTTACCTTGCTGTCACCTTGTTGCTTTTTCAAAAAGATTGAACATTCTGATTTAATGTGGCCAGGTTTTCCACATTCAAAACAAGTAAAAGTGTTGTCAATCCTTTTGTTGTTGTTGTTGTTGTTGTTGTTCTTATTGTTCTTGTTGAAATTTTTGTTCTTGTTTTTCCTCAAGAACTTGCTAACTTCTTGACAATCAAGTTCATGTTGTCCTCTTCATCCTCTTCACTTGATTCTTCCATTTCTTTAGACTTTGATGGTGCAGCTTTTAATGCAATCCTTTTGTTTTTCTTTTCTGCATCTTCAGCACAAGTTAGTTAAGACATTTCAAGCTCATATTCAAGTAACTTACCAAATAGTGCAGTCATGGACATTTTGGATAAATCTTTTGATTCCTTGATTGCTGTCACCTTTGGTTGCCAAGGTCTTGTGAGACACTTCAAGATCTTGATGTTTAATTCTCTAGCATCAAAGATCTTCCCAAGACCCAAAAGATGATTGACTATATGAGTGAATCTTGTTTGTAGCTAAGAAATGCTTTCTTTGGTGTTCATCTTGAACATCTCATACTCATGGATCAAGGCATGCTTTCTTGATCTTCTAACTTCTTCAGTACCTTCATGAGTTATTTCCAGCATCTCCCACATTTCCTTTGCACTTGTGCATCTCACTGTTCTGAAAAATTCATCAGAAGAAAGTGCAGAGGTAATCATATATTCTTAGCTTTGAAATCATATTGGACAACTCTCTTTTCAACATCTGTCATTTCATCCCATTCTTTTGGAATCATCTAATTGTCAACAGTTTTAATGGGAATCAAAGGACCCTTTTCTATAGCATTCCAAGCACCTGGGTCATTTGATTGAATAAAGATTTTCATTCTATTTTTCCAAAAAGTGAAGTGCTCTCCTTCAAACATCGGAGGACGATTGAGAGAAGCACCTTCTTTGAAGGTTATTTGTGAGGTATTCATTCTTCTTTTTGAAGAAAAGATAGTGATCTTGAATCACTCTCAAGAACCAGCTCTGGATGCCAATTGAAAATAAAGGGAACACTCACAATAACCAAGAGGGGGGTGAATTAGTTAAAACCTTGGTATTTTAAAATTAATTCAAATCAGAGATATACTCAACTTCAGTTGTTGACAAAGCAACACAAGATTGCTTCTTGCAGTGCCAAGAGATTAGTGAGCTTCCTAACAAGTGGCATGTTCCACTAGTGCTCTTCCTATCCAATTTGCACCCTGCAAAATCAGAATCAGAATATCCAACTATGTTGAGAGATGCACCTTTAGGATACCAAAGTCCAACTCTTGGTGTAGACTTGAGGTATTTGAGGATCCTCTTGGCTATAGTTGAAAACAATAGGGAACACACACACAATACAAGAGGGGGTGAATTGGTTAAAATAGAGTCTTTGTGAAAATAAAGGGAATACTCACAATAACCAAGAAGGGGGGTGAATTGGTTAAAACCTTGATATTTTAAAATTAATTCAAATCAGAGTTTCAGGATCTTTATCACTTTCAAAACCAAGAAATCTTTTTATTCAATCAAATAGCTCAGCCCCTTAGAATCAATTTACTCAAAACAGAACTTGTTGAACAATGAATATGAAACAAAGAATCAATGAACAACAAAAGTAATAGAGATATAGAAACAACACACAAGCAATTTATACTGGTTCACTTCACAACTGAAGCTACATCCAGTTTCTTCTAATCAACACTAGATTAGAGTTCCACTATTATAAATCTTATTCTTACAAGAATATTATAAAACCTCCCCTTTATCAACCCTAGATAAAGAATAGAAATCTAAAACCCTATTAGAATTCTAAGGAGAAAGAACCAGAGAACACTACTCTGTTCTTTAACTAGAGAACCCTTCTCTAGATCCAAGCTAGAAGAACCCACTTACAATAACAATTTACAACAGAAATTCAAAAACGAATTTACACACAAAGATTAAGGAGAGAGACAACCTGATGATCCAGTGAATGTAATGCACATGAGTTACCAAATCAGGTTGAAAAGCAAAACAAATCAACACATGCTTTTCCTTAACCTTGAAAAGTTTCTTGCTCAATATTCATTCAAAGACCAATGAATGATTTGAAAGAAGCAAGAAGTAATAGAACCAGGAAATCTGTAAGGACCCTCACCCTAGCGCGGTTGGCGCCAGATCCCACGCTGATAGCGCCAGGGATCCTTGGAAGAAAACCCTGTCAAGGTTGTGGCGCGAGTAGCGCCAGGGCTGGCGCTGTTGGCGCCAGAGCCACTGGAACTTGACGCCCAGAGCGTCAGAGCCACGTGAGGGGCGCCAGAGGTTTTCTAGCCCGCGCGGATAGCACCATAGGTGGCGCGGATGGGGCGGGAAGTGGTCTGGAAAACCAAGTTTCACTGGAATTCCACGCGGTTAGCGCCAGATGTGGCGCGGATGGCGCCATAGGTTAGGGAAGGTATGGCGCGGATGGCGCCAGTGTGGCACGGGTGGCGCCACAGGTTCCGGAAGCTGACGCTGGAGGCGTGGGAGTGGCACTGATGGGGCCACGTAAACCGCCATGTTGGCCCGGGTAGCGCCGGAGCTGGCGCGGATAGCGCCAGAGCTCGGGCAAGCTGAGTATATAAGGGCAATTGCGTTTTTGAAGAAGAAAAACTTCTTCTTCTTCCTCCCTTTGCCCCAGCCTCCATTAATGACTGTTCCAAGCTTCCTAGGACCTCATATGTTGGCCTAAACACCTCCCTACGACCTAGAAACTTGATATAACCGATTAGAAAGCTATATAATCGTTCATCCTTTCCTTTGAACTGAGCAAAATCCATTTCCTCAGAAAACCCTTAGAAACTTGAGTGTTGGCAAGAACCCAAGGCGCAGAACGGGCTATAGAGCTAAGGAAAGTTGTTCTCCAGCCTTTTGGGTCGCCACTGAGGTAAGAAACTTAAGTTTCTCCGGTTGATTTTGAGTTAGGGGATTTTCTGGATTTTGTGCTCTATATTGATTTGGGGCTAGAATTAGCCCAGGATTCTGTAGAGAATCTTGTTTAGACTATCTAGTGATGAAGGATTAGCTTTCAGTTTTTGAATTGGTGAATTTTGGATTTTGGCTCTGTGGATGCATGTGTGGCTGTGTGATAGTCACTTGTGATGGTTATCTTACATGATAGAGCCTTGATTATGACTATGTTGAGCCTGAGAGGCTATTTGAACGGTGCTTTGAGTGAAACGCAGACCGTTTCAGTGATATTTGTATTATGGGCCAATGCTGGCCAAAGTGTATATGTATTGAGAGACCTTGTGTGGTCTGTGTGAAGCCTAGTGTGGGCTGAGATTGATTGAACCCTGAACCCTAGGATAGGGGAATTCTGTACATGATATATGCTGTGTTTGAATGTCTATGGATTGGTTTTGATATTAGAATGTCCCTTGAATAGGGCGTGATATTGGAACTGTTGGTGGCGGGAGCCACAGACCAGGGAAGGACTTGCTGAGTGATACTTTGCCAGGTAAGTTCTGAGTCCCTGGGGAATGATTCCCATTTGGTTGCACACCACACTCCGGGGGAGTGATGATCATATTCATAATGCATGCATTGGTTGTTGCATATTCTACTCTGTGTGCATTTGTGCCTGATTGTGCCATGTGTTGGGGCATCAAGTGAATCTCTGCCCAGGCATCGAGTGAATCTCTGCCATTGAGGGCATTGAGTGAATCTCTGCCATGTATTGAGGGCATTGAGTGAATCTCTGCCATGTATTGAGGGCATTGAGTGAATCTCTGCCATATATTGAAGGCATTGAGTGAATCTCTGCCATTTTGAGGGCATTGAGTGAATCTCTGCCATGTGGTGGGCATTGAGTGAATCTCTGCCATGGATGTGAAATAGACTTGATATGTATGCCTGTCTGATGTTTTTATTGTGAATTGTGGGCCAGGGTGGGGATGATTTCCCAAGGACCCTGAGCTTACTGAGATATGTATCTCACCCTGTGTGGGGATTTGTGATTTCAGGTGACTCTTCGGACAGAAGAGAGCAGTCTCAGGGCAGGAGGCCCGAGTAGAGACATTTCTGCTTGATTCAGAAGCAGTAGGGAGAGCTGAAGGCTCAGTATTGATTTTGTTTATGTTTTGTACCCTTGACAAGGGTTGTGTAGTTCTGTATCCCTTCGATGAGGTTAGTTATTTTTGTATCACCACGGTGTGGTGAGGACACTGATGTATATGTATGTACAGAACTTATAATGATATGATATGAAGTTCCTCCTGAATATATTGTGCCTGTCTATGTATATGTTATGGTTATGTATGAAAAAATGGATCAACAAAGGTGTTATTTATATACCTTGTACGAATGTTGCTTTGATATGTGTTATTCCATACATAATGAATCAAGAAAAACGATTCTATGCTTCTGCTGAGTAATATTTTAGTGTTAATGAGACGCTTATCTGATATTGTTAATGATAACGCACCAGAGGCCTATGGGGGTGTTACATTTAATGGTATCAGAGCGGTTTCTTGATAAGAACATTATGTATGGAACTTGTGTTGGTGCTTGTCTGTGGTTTTTTGACATGAGCATTGCATGGGGGTACATTAATTGTGGGCCTGATCAACTCACTGTGTGATGTACATGTGTAGTGCTATGGTGAGACCTTAAAGCACCAGTGGGGCTACCAGTGCCCAATCTGATCCAGTTGCGGCTGCACTAGCCGCTGTGCAGCAAGAGTTAACTGCAAATAGACAGACTCAAGAGGAGATGCAGCGAGAGATGGCTGCAACTAGAGAAGTTAATGAAGCCTTGATGAAGGCTAATCAGGACCTGTTAGAGGAGGTGAAGAACCTCAGGAGGGATGATCGAGTATCTTCCACACCTCCTTCTCATGATGGCGAGGGTAGTCGCTAGTAGGCTGGTGGGAGTCACCAGCGAGGGGACCAGATGTCCTAGATAGAGGCTGACAGTGATGTAGCAGCCAGAGGGAAGATGTGGATTACCTTCAGGAAGCATGACCCTCCAGTGTTCTCAGGGGGCTATGATCCAGTGGCTGCAGCAAGGTGGCTGCAGGCCCTAGAGAAGATTTTTGAGGTGATGGAGTGCCCCGATCACCAGAGGATGCTGTATGCAACCTACATGCTTGAGGGGGATGCCCATGAGTGGTGGAAGACCACAGTACAGCTTCTGAGAGGCCGGGGAGATGTGATTACCTGGCAGTTGTTCGAGGCCTGCTTCCTGGACAGGTATTTTCCTAGAGATGCTCGGGAGCAGAAGCAGGCAAAGTTTGATGGACTCGTCCAGGGGACTCTGACGGTGGACGAGTATCTGGCCCAATTTAATGAGCTGGCCAAGTATGCACACTTCAGGAGACCTTTGCCTGAAGCTGAGATTCTAGCAGCTATGTTCCTGAGGGGACTTAGAGATGACATTCAGGTGCTAGTGGCTGATCTTGGGTCACGAGACATGGATACCCTGGTGAGACAGAGTCGCCAGGTGGAGGGTATCCTGTAGAGACAGAGAGGCAGATAGCCTACTCCCTCAGACAGACAGTAGGGGAGAAGACCCAGAGGTTCTGCCCCACCCGGGAAGGGTAAGGGCAAGATGTTGAGAGTCTCTGCACCCTCTGACAGATTCAAGAGGGGTCCAGTTCGGGGAAGAACTATCCCGAAGTGTTCGACTTGCGGGAAGGAGCATGTGGGGGCATGTGCTTCAGGCCAGATTATTTGTTATAGATGTGGCCAGCCAGGCCATATGTCCAGAGAGTGCCCTCAGACAGAGAATCGGGCACAGGCTGCTCCAGCAGAGATGACAACACCCACAGCAGGACGGGTGTATACAGTAGATGCCAGGGAAGCAGCTAGAGCTCCAGACTTGATCAGAGGTACAGTTCTGATCGATGATTGTGATGTTAGAGTTTTGTTTGATTCTGGAGCTACACATTCCTTTATACAGGATGTGGTTGTTGATAGGCTCAGATTCCCTAAGCTCAGTTTTACCCTTCCGATGGAGGTTACCATTGCATCTAGAGAAAGATGTCAGGTGAGCACGTGTTGCAAGGACGTGCAGTTTGTGTATGAGGGCAGAGTCTATGTAATAGATCTGTTTTGTCTAGCTATGCCTACCCTTGAGATGATTCTGGGTATGGACTGGATGGCCAAGTATGGCGTGATGCTAGACTGTTGTCAGAAGAGGGTAGTTGTGCCTTCGGACGAGGCAGGTTCGAGTTCTACCTCATTTTTATCGGTCTTGCAAGCTCGCAAGGCGATCTTGGAGGGAGCTCAGGGCTATATCTTCTTGGGTGTGACAGAAGATAAGCCAGGTGTGGATTTTTCTCAGATCCCTGTGGTGAGCGAGTTTGTGGATGTGTTTCCTGAGGAGATAACTCAGCTACCACCAGAGAGGGAAATAGAGTTCTCCATCGATCTGGTTCCTGGTGTGGGACCGATATCTGTGGCACCATATCGTATGGCTCCTCTAGAGTTGAGGGAGCTGAAGGTGCAGTTGGAGGACCTGCTGTCCAAGCAGTTTATCAGACCGAGTGTCTCGCCTTGGGGAGCACCGGTGATATTTGTGAAGAAAAAGGACGGCAGTATGAGATTGTGTATGGACTACAGGCAGTTGAATAAGGTTACTGTGAAGAACAAGTATCCTCTGCCTCGTATTGTTGATCTGCTAGATCAGTTGAGGGGAGCCAGAGTGTTCTCCAAGATAGACCTGAGATCCGGATATCATCAGATTCGGATCAAGCCAGCAGACATACCTAAGACAGCCTTCCGGTCTAGGTATGGTCACTTTGAGTATCAGGTCATTCCTTTTGGTCTGACGAATGCCCCAGCAGTGTTCATGGACTGTATGAACAGGGTATTCAGACCTTTCTTGGATCAGTTTGTGGTGGTGTTCATTGATGACATCCTGATATACTCCAAGACGGAGACAGAGCATGCCAAGCATCTCAGGACAGTCCTTCAGATCTTGAGGGATAAGCAGTTGTATGCTAAGTTGGCCAAGTGTGAATTTCGGTTATCAGAGGTAAAATTCCTTGGCCATGTGATCTCAGCAGCTGGTGTATCAGTGGATCCCAGCAAGATAGAGGCAGTGATGTCTTGGGAGAGGCACAAGGACGTGTCTGAGATCAGGAGTTTCCTGGGATTGGCTGGCTACTACAGGAGGTTTATTCAGGGGTTTTCTCAGTTGGTGATACCTCTGACTCGACTCACACGGAAGGGGGTTCCCTTTGTTTGGACCCATGAGTACGAGCAGTGTTTCCAAGAGTTGAAAGAGCGGTTGACCACAGCTCCAGTGTTGACTCTTCCTGATCCTGAAGGTACATTTGAGGTGTTTTGTGATGCGTCTAAGCGGGGGCCCATGTGTGTTGATGCAGGATCAGAAGGTGGTTGCCTATGCTTCCAGGCAGCTGAAACCTCATGAAGAGTCTTATCCTACTCATGATCTGGAGTTAGCAGCTGTGGTGTTTGTCTGAAGATATGGAGGCACTATTTGTTTGGTGCCAAGTTGATAGTGTTCAGCGACCACAAGAGTCTCAGATACCTCTTTGATCAGAAAGAGCTGAACATGAGACAGAGGCGTTGGATGGAGTTCCTGAAGGACTATGACTTTGAGCTGAGATACCATCCAAGCAAGGCTAACGTGGTTGCTGATGCTTTGAGTAGAAAGCATGTGACTGCTGCATGTTTGATGATCTCTGATTGCAAGCTGACAGAGCAATTCAGAGATATGCACCTGACAATGACGGAAAGTGCTCGTGGTCTTGAGTTAAGCAAGACCAAAGTGGATAATGAACTGATCAGGAGAATCCGAGAAGCTCAACAGTAGGATGAGACTGTGAGAGCTATGGTTGGTCAACAGGATGTCTCCTGGGAAGATCACGACTTGGTGAGATACCAAGGTCGTATTGTGGTGCCTGAGGGCGAGTTGAGAGATGTCATCCTATCTGAGGCACATAAGGGCCAGTTCAGCATTCATCCAGGAGCCACTAAGATGTATCATGACCTGAAGAGGAGTTTCTGGTGGCTAGGGATGAAGAGGGATATAGCTGAACATGTGACAAAGTGTTTGGTGTGTCAGAAGGTAAAGATTGAGCATCAGAGACCATCTGGTTTGCTTCAGCCTTTAGAGATCCCAGAGTGGAAATGGGACAGCATTTCCATGGATTTCGTGGTGGGCTTACCGAGGACTCAGAATGGATGTGATTCCATCTGGGTAATAGTGGACAGGCTGACCAAGTCTGCTCATTTCTTGCCTGTGAGATCTGACTATACCACAGAGAAGTTGGCCCAGCTGTATGTCAGGGAGATTGTGAGATTACATGGAGTCCCTGACAGTATAATCAGTGATAGAGATCCGAAGTTCACCTCGAGATTTTGGGGTGCCCTTCAGGAGGCTTTTGGGACCCAGCTGAGACTCAGCACAGCT
This sequence comes from Glycine tomentella, assembly GCA_007407185.1. NCBI lineage: Eukaryota > Viridiplantae > Streptophyta > Magnoliopsida > Fabales > Fabaceae > Glycine > Glycine tomentella. The sequence goes on from PYAF01000249.1 coordinate 295,199, forward strand.
TACCATCCTCAGACAGATGGCTAGACTGAGAGGCCCATCCAGACTCTGGAGGATATGCTGAGAGCATGTGCCTTGGAGTAAGGTACTAGCTGGGACAGATATCTACCTCTGGTGGAGTTCTCGTATAACAACAACTTTCAAGCCAGTTTGGGCATGGAACCATATGAGGCTTTGTATGGCCGGCGGTGCAGAACTCCAGTGTGTTGGACAGAGGTAGGAGAAAGACAGCTCCTTGGACCTGAGATGGTTCAAGAGACTTTTGAGCAGCAGATCAGGATGATCAGAGATAAGTTGATGAAGGCTCAGAGTCGACAGAGGAGCTATTATGATCAGAAACACAGACCCTTGCAGTTTGAGGAGGGTGATCATGTGTTTCTGAGGCTATCTCTAGTGACGGGTGTAGGACGAGCTTTAGGTGTGAGGAAGCTAAGTCCTAGATTCGTTGGTCCTTATCAGATCCTTGAGAGGATAGGACCAGTGGCTTACAGGCTAGCTTTGCCTCCCCAGTTGTCAGGTTTACATGATGTGTTCCACGTGTCTCAGTTGAGGAAGTATGTGGCTGATCCCTCACACGTGGTGGAACCTGACACAGTTCAGATTAGAGAGAATCTGACGAGTCCTACACGATCCTTGAGGATTCTGGACAGAATGGAGAAGCAGATCCGCAGCAAGACGATTCCCATCGTCAAGGTACAATGGGAGGGTCGAACGCCTGAAGAAGCAACTTGGGAGCGAGAGCAGGAGCTGCTACAGTTGTATCCCGAGTTGGCTAATAGGTATGATTCTGAATTTTGCGGACAAAATTCCTAAAAAGGAGGGGTGAATATAAGGACCCTCACCCTAGCGCGGTTGGCGCCAGATCCCACGTTGATAGTGCCAGGGATCTTTGGAAGAAAACCCTGTCAGGGTTGTGGCGCGAGTAGCTCCAGGGCTGGCGCTGTTGGCGCTCTTGGCGCCAGAGCCACTGGAACTTGACGTCCAGAGCGTCAGAGCAACGCGAGGGGCGCCAGAGGTTTTCCAGCCCGCGTGGATAGCGCCATAGGTGGCGCGGATGGGGCGGGAAGTGGTCTGGAAAACCAAGTTTCACTGGAATTCCACGCGGTCAGTGCCAGATGTGGCGCGGATGGCGCCATAGGTTAGGGAAGGTATGGCGCGGATGGCGCCAGTGTGGCGCAGGTGGCGCCACAGGTTCTGGAAGCTGACGCTGGAGGCGTGGGAGTGGCGCTGATGGCGCCACGTAAACCGCCATGTTGGCGCGGGTAGCGCCGAAGCTGGTGCGGATCGTGCCAGAGCTCGGGCAGGCTGAGTATATAAGGGCAATTGCATTTTTGAAGAAGAAAAACTTCTTCTTCTTCCTCCCTTTGCCCCAGCCTCCATTAATGACTGTTCCAAGCTTCCTAGGACCTCATATGTTGGCCTAAACACCTCCCTACGACCTAGAAACTTGATATAACCGATTAGAAAGCTATAATCCTTCATCCTTTCCTTTGAACTGAGCAAAATCCATTTCCTCAGAAAACCCTTAGAAACTTGAGTGTTGGCAAGAACCCAAGGCGCAGAACAGGCTACAAAGCTAAGGAAAGTTGTTCTCCAGCCTTTTGGGTCGCCATTGAGGTAAGAAACTTAAGTTTCTCCGGTTGATTTTGAGTTAGGGGATTTTCTGGATTTTGTGCTCTATATTGATTTGGGGCTAGAATTAGCCCAGGATTCTATAGAGAATCTTGTTTAGAACTGTCTAGTGATGAAGGATTAGCTTTCAGTTTTTGAATTGGTGAATTTTGGATTTTGGCTCTGTGGATGCATGTGTGGCTGTGTGATAGTCACTTGTGATGGTTATCTTACATGATAGAGCCTTGATTATGACTATGTTGAGCCTGAGAGGCTATTTGAACGGTGCTTTGAGTGAAACGCAGACCGTTTCAGTGATATTTGTATTATGGGCCAATGCTGGCCAAAGTGTATATGTATTGAGAGACCTTGTGTGGTCTGTGTGAAGCCTAGTGTGGGCTGAGATTGATTGAACCCTGAACCCTAGGATAGGGGAATTCTGTACATGATATATGCTGTGTTTGAATGTCTATGGATTGGTTTTGATATTAGAATGTCCCTTGAATAGGGCGTGATATTGGAACTGTTGGTGGCGGGAACCACAGACCAGGGAAGGACTTGCTGAGTGATACTTTGCCAGGTAAGTTCTGAGTCCCTGGGGAATGATTCCCATTTGGTTGCACACCACACTTCGGGGAGTGATGGTCATATTCATAATGCATGCATTGGTTGTTGCATATTCTACTCTGTGTGAATTTGTGCCTGGTTGTGCCATGTGTTGGGGCATCGAGTGAATCTCTGCCATTGAGGGCATTGAGTGAATCTCTGCCATGTGTTGAGGGCATTGAGTGAATCTCTGCCATGTATTGAGGGCATTGAGTGAATCTCTGCCATATATTGAAGGCATTGAGTGAATCTCTGCCATGTTGAGGGCATTGAGTGAATCTCTGCCATGTGGTGGGCATTGAGTGAATCTCTGCCATGGATGTGAAATAGACTTGATATGTATGCCTATCTGATGTTTGTATTGTGAATTGTGGGCCAGGGGGGGATGATTTCCCAAGGACCCTGAGCTTACTGAGATATGTATCTCACCCCGTGTGGGGATTTGTGATTTCAGGTGACTCTTCGGAAAGAAGAGAGCAGTCTCAGGGCAGGAGGCTCGAGTAGAGACATTTCTGCTTGATTCAGAAGCAGTAGGGAGAGCTGAAGGCTCAGTATTGATTTTGTTTATGTTTTGTACCCTTGACAAGGGCTGTGTAGTTCTGTATCCCCTCGATGAGGGTAGTTATTTTTGTACCACCACGGTGTGGTGAGGACACTGATGTATATGTATGTACAGAACTTATAATGATATGATATGAAATTCCTCCTGAATATATTGTGCCTGTCTATGTATATGTTATGGTTATGTATGAGAAACTGGATCAACAAAGGTGTTATTTATATACCTTGTACGAATGTTGCTTTGATATGAGTTATTCCATACATAATGAATCAAGAAAAACGATTTTATGCTTCCGATGAGTAATATTTTAGTGTTAATGAGACGCTTATCTGATATTGTTAATGATAACGCACCAGAGGCCTACGGGGGTGTTACAAAATCACTTTGAGAGAGTTTAGAAAGCTTGTGTATATTTAGAAATACGAATTGATCAAGTTCTCTCTCAACCCAAGCCTTCAAATCTATTTATAACAGATTTTGTAACTAACTGTAATCGATTAAACGCGTCAGATAATCGATTAAAACGCTTCTATAATCGATTAAATTATCACTTAATCGATTAATCTGTTCAAGAAGGCTTCCGAGTTTCAGCAACGAGCAAAATAATCGATTAAACCGAGCTGTAATCGATTAAGCCAGAAAGTTCAGTTTCACAAAATGAACTGTGTAATCGATTACAAGTTTTGGTAATCGATTAAGTCAGAAGATTAGGATTTTCAAAAATGAACTATGTAATCGATTACGGATGATAGTAATCGATTATTCCAGCAGACCTTAAAAACTGATTTTAACTATGTAATCGATTACACTATATCAGTAATCGATAAAAACATTTAACAAACAATAGGGAACAGACACAATAATCAAGAAGGGGGTGAATTGGTTAAAAGATAGTCTTTGAAAATTCTTTTTCAAACAAGTAGCAGATTTAGGATCTTTATCACAATAAGAATGCTTTAATCAATCAAGCCACTCAGTTCAAGAATACAATTACTAAAAATTCACTTGTTGAGTAATAAAAGATTTTACCAAAAGAATCACAAATTAAGATAACAAGAAGAGATTAAGGAATAGTGATCAACACAAGATCTTATACTGGTTCACCTCTCAACATAGAGGCTACATCCAGTTTCTTCCAACCAACACTAGGTTAGAGTTCCACTAAATAAAATTTTGTTCTTTACAAGCTTTTACATCTGATCACCTTTATCAACCCTAGATAAAGAAATAGAAATCTAAACCCTGTAAACTTCTAATGACCAAGAACTAGAGAACACTACCCTGTTCTTCCCTCTAGAGAACCCTACTCTAGAAAAAGCTTTAAAGACCCTTTTTTATCTAAGAACTTACAAGAAATAAAAGTAGACAAACAAATCACTGCAAGAGTTTAAGAGAGATACAACCTCATGATCCTCAGATGATGAATGAATGAATATTACCAAATAATCTCAGTTTAAATGAATGCAATTCTTGAAATCAACTCTCTTTGACAAACTCTTGATAAATCTTGTTCAAACCAACATGATCAATGATGCATAAGTTTTGGGTTTTGAAACAAGATCAATGTAACTCAGAATATCACTTCTCAGACTGTGAAAGCTTTTGTAAGTAATGAGTATTTTGCAAAATTAAATTCCATTCAAAACAAAAGACTCAACAGTTTTTATAGAAAACATTTGTAACCAAATGTAATTGATTAAATCGCATGTAATCAATTAATTTAGCACCATGTAATCGATTAAATTGCCAAATAATCGATTAAAATGTCCTAAGCAAAACCTGGGAAATGAAACGAGCAAATTAATCAATTAAAATAGTCATAACATATTCAGATTTAAGATGATGTAATCGATTACATAAAATGGTAATCAATTAAAGCAATCAGACATGTTTTGAGTTTCTACACTGTGTAATCGATTACGATTTTCTTGTAATCGATTAATCTGTTCCTCATGGCTTTTGTAATCGATTACAAATGTTAGTAATCAATTAAAGGAGTGCTAAAATGAGTTTTCCAAAACTCTATCATGAGAAATCAATTTCTTTATGTCTACATGAAAAGCTTTATGCTTTAGTGAAATCATGTATGCATGTCAATGATCATGTTTATGCAATGCAAGGATCATAAGATAAGCCTCTTAAACACCTAACAAATTACAAATGCCTTGGCATGTGAAAAGCTAAAACTTTCTTCTAAGGCATAGGCTTCATCCTTGACTGGATCTTCTTTCAGCTACCCTTATATCCAACAGTAGTTAGGTGTGACTCTTTGGGATTTGCTTGATATCTAGCACATAAGCAAACACTTAACATTATATCAGGTCTATTTGCAGTTAAGTATAGCAAAGATCCAATCATTCCTCTGCATTTAGACTCAAACACTTTTTCCTTTGTCATCTGAATCAAGATAAATTGATGTAGCCATAGGAGTTACAGCATCCTTGCTCTTCTCCATTTCAAAATTTTTGATCATCTCCAGGCAATACTTGGCTTGACTAAGTAAAGTTCCATTCTTCATCTGCTTGACTTGTAGTCCTTGAAAGAATATGAGCTCCCCCATCATTGACATCTCAAATTCACTCTGTATTGAGAGAGAAAGTTCTTTGCACATAGATTGATTAGTTGAACCAAATATAATATCATCCACATAGATTTGAACCAACAAGATATCATTATCATGCTTCTTATGAACAAGGTTTTGTCAACATGTCCTCTTATGAAAGATTGGCTATGAAGAAGTTGCTCAATCTGTAACGCCTCTCTTTGCTCTCTCTCGTTTTTGATTGATTTTAGATGAAATCTTGTGTCCACTTTGTATTAGAATTAGATTAGTTATAAATTTTTTTCACAAAAATTCTTTTTCGCTTTGCTTGCAAATGTTACTAGTCGTTTATATCTAAACGAATTCTTTCTTTCCACGGTTTAATTAAAATAATACAGTACAGTCCATCAATACAGACCAAGGTATAGTTTATACAGTCCCAAGTACAAGCCAACGTAAAATACAAATAAATTAAATTTAATACAATTCATCCACACATCTTCAACA
>PYAF01000249.1:301123-313911 GCA_007407185.1 Glycine tomentella
TGCAAATGTTACTAGTCGTTTATATCTAAACGAATTCTTTCTTTCCACGGTTTAATTAAAATAATACAGTACAGTCCATCAATACAGACCAAGGTATAGTTTATACAGTCCCAAGTACAAGCCAACGTAAAATACAAATAAATTAAATTTAATACAATTCATCCACACATCTTCAACATCTTTTCTTCAAGATCCTTTATAGCTTGTGATCCACTGTATCCCTGCTCGCCCAAATAAATTGGGGTCATCACAGGTGTCAACCACAGACACAAATAGGGTAAGTTTATGACAAACGAAGTTTGAATAAAACATACATGATAGAATATATACGTAGAGGGTAATAATAATATTTATAAAATAACCACACTGGTTTCACCCACAGATTAAATTACCCCAACTACACAACACACGAATTAATTCAGACAATATACTCATCAACAGATATTCCACATACTCATCATGTAATGTATAAAATGCATGCTCATCTTTTTGTATGATGCATGACTGAGATCTCAGGTTCTCAACATCTCATTATCAGTGGCCACAGTCAAGATAGCCCCATCCCAGTGGCACACCTATCCATTCAGTCGGGGTAGGGCAGGGGCGCGTAGGAATGTTACCTCCACCTATGTGATCATCATGGTGGTGTGGTCCTCCCTGAAACACACTACCCCCCAGTTCAACACCTCTGAACGCATGGATTCGGTTCAGCTATCTGACAAACAACTTCACGCTTAACCCCCGTCGGGCATATGAAATGTATGAATGATCCACTTTTATTATTTAATTATTCTTCTCATTCATCTCAAAGCTCAACATCTTTCACAACTCATGGCATATGCTTTTTAAAACAACACATAAAGCTTCTTTCAATCATCACATAAAGCTTAACACAACAATCTAAGCATACAGCCATAGTTCAACAAAACTTTTGGAATCCATAAATAATCACAACACATTTAACAACACAAGGATTCCAATACTTCATCCATCATTTCATCAAACACATGATGTGCTTTTATGGAAACACTCAACAACACATGTAATGATACACAATTTTTGTTAAAGCAACCAACCATACAAATATAATTCAAATTCAGCAACAAGGATTCAAGTCAAACATTCTTAGACATATTTTATTCATTGTAATAAATTATCAAACACATGGTGTGCAAGCTTGACTTCATAGAATTCTTTAAAGAAAACTTTACTTAATCTTAATCTTTATACTGTCCAACACAACATGATTTTAACATAACTCTAATATCATAACAAACATACTCCAGGTATTTATTTTAACAAGCTATCTCACTTTACTTACTCAAAATAAAACATCTAAATTTTAGAAACCGTTTACGTACTACCATTGTAAGCTTCCAGTCAACATAAGTTTAGTATCAATTAAAAATATATAAACTCAAGAAATCATAGAATACTTTTAATCAAACATATACTTGTAACAAAATATTCTTTGAGACATTATACTTCCAAACAATTATTTCTTTGAAAATAATCATAAACCATATAGTTGTAAATCATTTAATTAGATTAGATTCAACTTATCTATTCTCAATTATTTATAACACTAAAATCAAGTTACTTTCTCAAATAATACTTCATATAGCAATCTTTGGTTCTTTGAGTTAATTTATCAAACCCTACTCTACAAAGCTTAATGAAATCAAGGAAGGATTAACATTCAAACTTAGCCTATCATAAACTTCCCCATACCTTGCTTTCTCCTTTAAAATTGGATAGCCTTGCTCCTAGGATTCCTTGGTCTTCACGTGGACTTCCAAGGTATAAGCCTTTGTTTTGTGTTCTAGCTAAAAGGTGAATAAAATGGAAATGCTTTGGAGTAGTTTGTGCACGGCTGAATTCCTTTTAGGACAGCCCAAAATTTTCGGTTCCTACACCTTTTTATAAGGTGACTAAGGCTTGATTTTTTGGTTCAAATATCTTTTAGCTCATTATGGCTAGCTTTCTACTTGGTTTCTTTTTATTGGCTAGCCATTTCTAAGCTTCCAAGTGGCCAAGTTCTTGATCCTTCTTCCCTTGGCACGTTGAACTTCATTCCTTGGAGAGCACTCCTTGCTTATTCACATGGAATGCTAGCTTTTTTGCTTCTAAAATTTACAAATATCATCTTTGGCCATTAATGCTTAACTTTCCACTAGCTTTGTTCCTATTGGTGCTTGATTCTTTACCCTACAAGTGTCCCAAATCTTGATGTTTCTATATTCTTCTTCATTTATCTCCATTTGCACGTGGAGTTCAATGCTTATAGGTCAAGTCTTCAAGTGTTTTTCATGTGGAATGCTAGCTTAGTCATAAAATCTCTTCCCAAAACCCGTTTTATTAAAATAATGATTCTGGATTCGTGAACCGTTGGATCTTTTTAAAATTTTACAGGTGTACTCCTATTTCATATATCTAACTTTTGACCGTTGGGATCTTTGAAATAATGTGTAGAAATGTCCACGGGTTCAAAAGAGTCAAGAGGAGGTTTACTTCAACAAAAATCTTCTTAATTCATTATTACCTTATTTTACAAATGGACCAATGGCATGTATCCTAGCTTCTTAACCATCCATGTGTCCATTCATGAAGTTTCTTAAAGCTTTCTTCATTGATCTTTCATCATACGGTCAAGGCTTAATTTAGAAATCCAAATCAATCCAATTTTTCCTTTATCACCGATAATAACTAAATTTTACTTTCTTATTGGTTCATTTTGCTTTGAATTATTAGAATTACTAAGCTAACTCATTTAGGAATCCTATCCCTTTCATAATTAAGAGAAAACTCCATAGATTATATCTATTATTTTCTTGAGATTTTCTGATTCCTGAGGTAGTCTATATTAAGCTCTTTTCAAAATATCTACCAAAATTTCTAGAAATTATAGTTTATGGTTTTCTTCCATCAACCATGTTGATAATTTGTTGTCTAACAGTATTTTATCCAATACTCTGGTTCCCACAAATTTCTAAAGTCATCTGATCATTTTTTGACCTAAAGGGTATTTTGGTCATTTTACCACTTACCCTAGGGGTATAATCGTCATTTATAAAATATTCAGAGTATCTCTGTAATTGTTGCCCTAAAGGTTTTCTTGGTCATTTCCAAAGCATCCAAGGGTATTCATAAGATTTCCTCCTTAAAATATCTTACTAAACTACTTAGGGGTATTTTGGTCATTTACCAAAATATCCAGGGGTATTTTCGTCATTTCTCCCAAATCTTTTGTACTGCCTCTGATTAACGTTTTATCCTAGTAATTGACTGTGCTTCCAAAATTTTGGGGTGTTACACAATCTTTCATACCAAGACCTTGGCGCTTGTTTCAAACCATATAAAGCTTTTCTTAATTTGAAAACATGGTTAGGATGTATGCAATCAATAAATCCAGGGGGTTGTTGGTCAACATATATCTCTTCCACAATGTAACCATTCAAGAATGCTCTTTTAACATCCATTTGAAACAATTTAGAGTTCAGGAAACATGCATATGCAAGTAACAGCCTAATGGCCTATAACCTAGCAACTAGACCATCCTCTTGGTTGTATCCTTTAGCAACCAATCTAGCCTTGTTCCTAACTATGATGCCACTTTCATCAAGCTTGTTTCAAAAAACCCACTCGGTGCCAATAGGTTTCAGAGTAGAGGGTCTAAGGGCTAATTCCAAAACCTCATTTCTCTTAAATTGATTCAATTCACCATGCATGGCCATCAACCAATGTTCATCAAGCAAAGCTTGATCAATGCTCTTTGGTTCAATCTGTGATACAAAAGCCATATTACAACAAAGATTTCTTAAAGAGGATCTAGTAGAAACTCCCTTGGATACTTCCCCAATTATATTGTCAAGTGAAAGATCTTTGGTTGTTCTCCAATCCTTGTGCTTTTGTAATGGTGTTGACTGTTCCACCTCATCATTCGATTCTTTTCATTTAGATCATTGAGTTGCAATACTTCCATTGGTCCTGCATCAATATCACACTCTTTTTCCTCCTAGGAGGGGTTAGACTCATTGATTGGGTGTTTTTAGTTAAATATTTTTCTATTCTTCTTAGCTTATTTGACTTCTCTTGGACTTTTATTTTCTGATTCTAATTTAGTTTTTTTCTTAGGCAAACAAGTAGGCTTAATTGCTAATTGTTGTTTATTTTCGGATGATGAGGTGGAACAGTCAACACCACTCTGTATTAGAACCAGAGAACCAAAGAACACTACTCTGTTCTTCCCTAGAGAACACTACTCTAGAACAAGCTTCGTAGAACTCTTTACAATAACATCAAATAACATGAATTGCAAAAACGAAATTACAACTAAGATTATGGAGAGAAACAACCTGATAATCCAATGAATATGAATGCATGTGGTTTACCAATCAGAGTTGAATGAGAAAATAGATTTCAGAACATGCTCTAAAAAAAAATTCTTTGAGGATTCTTGCCCCAGAAATCATTCAAAATCCATGAAGATTAAAGAGTGGGACAAGACTTTAGTTAACCCAGAAAATCACTTTAAAACTTTGAGAAGACTTGTGTGTATTCAGAAATTTTGAAGTTTTCAAGTTATGTTTCAAGACAAGCCTTACTCTTTTTTATAACAACTTTTTGGAACAGACAGTAATCGATTACACGTGCCAAATAATTGATTAAAATGACTTATGTAATCGATTAAATTATCAGTTAAACGATTAAAGTGTTCAAGGTTGAATTCTGGGTTTAACAACGAACAAAATAATCCATTAAACCGAGTTGTAATCAATTAAAGCAGTGAAGTTTTATATCTAAAGCCTCTTGTGTAATCGATTACAATGTTTGGTAATCGAGGAAGGTTCCTTAAGCAACAAGCTTTTGTAATCAATTACAATGTATGGTAATCAATTAAATTAGTGAAACATGATTTTCAAGATAGCTTGTGTAATCGATTACTGTCTATGGTAATCGATTAAAGCAGCAATGCATTACTTTTGTTTTACACTATGTAATCGATTATAAATGTTAGGTAATCGATTAAAATGTTCTTCAATGCTTTTCCAGATTTAAAACTTAAGCAAATAATCGATTATACTGTTGTGTAATCGATTAACACAGAAGGATTGCATTTTTCCAAAAGCATTTCTAATTTACTTCTTTTTCAAAATAGCTTTGATTCTTTGATGAAAAAACACTTAAGCATGTAAATGATTATATGCATGCAAATGCAAGGATCAACAGATTGGCCTTTTATACACTTCATTTTGAATTATAATCTTCAAGGCATATGAAAAGCTCAAAACATTCTTCTAAGTCAAAAGCTTCATTCTTCTTGTTGCTCCTCCTATATCCAACAATCTCCCCCTTTTTGGCTTTGAACATGCCAAATATTGATTGACCATGTGTTAAAGATTTGAAGTGCTTTGAGGGATGAAAAAGATAGAAGTCTTAAACTTTGTTTGAACTTTGTTAACCTGAAAACAAATCAGCCTCTTTGGCAAGAACAAGTGTTAAGATATCTGTTTGCATAAACATTGATCATTTACTTCCATTAGTTAGCTTCCTTGACTTAGTTTGCTCCCCCTTACTTAGATGATTTTCGTCATTCATCAATTTGTAAAAACGCGACAAAAAACAAAGCAGAACAGAGAGCAAAACAGAGTTAGTTTTCAATCAAGTTATCAATCAATTTTTCTCCCCCTATTTGGCTTTTCAAAAGCAAAAGATAGCACAACAATAATGAAATGCAACATTCATTAATCAAAGGGAAATGTCATACATGAATCAGAAAACATAAAAAAACAGAGTAAAGCAATAACAGAAAATACAAGGAACCTAAACTAGTTTATCAAAATCATCAAGGATAAGCCTAGCTTCTATGTTTTCTAGCCTAGATTTCATCTCCTCCAAAGATGAAAGCCCTGTGCTCATGATGCAGTGACAATAAGGCATCCATCTTTTGAATCATAAGAGATTCAAATGGACTTTAAGATGGTTGAGCAGGGCCTTCATCTTCAGCATCTTCATCTGCTTCTTCATTTCCAGCAGTAGGGAGTTGTTGTCCAGCCATTTGCCAACCATAAGGGGTCTTAACCAGCTTGGTAAGGTGCTTCTCTTTTATGAGGCTATTACTGGAGTTTGTGTTGTCAACAACCTCATCAGAGACATCTATATTAAAGTAGTCAATGAACCTGGACACAAGAACAGCATATGGAAAAAGGGTAATTCACCAATCTATTGGATTTAAGCATAATTTCCTCAAAAATAAGAATCCAATTCATTTGAATGGAATTCTTCATGCCATACACAAGCTGTATGTCAACATCAGTGGCTTGGGCATGATTAGTGACTCTTGGGGCCAAGATATAAGTGATTATGTAATGAAGAAGTCTATCTTCATGAGTCATAGGGCCAGTGCTCGGCCTAAGCTTCAACCTCGTCTGAGGATCAAGAAGCATCCCCCTATAGGTATCTACTCTATTATATCCCCCAGCCTCTTCCTTAAATTTCCTTTCACCTTCAAAGGAAACACCAGCAACAGCTTCCCAGACTTCTAGAGTGATTTCCATGGCCACTCCATTGACTTGAGACATGAGTGTCCCATCCATAGAAGCCTTAGCACAGGTGTAGAACACCTTTACTAATTTAGGGTAAAATGTACCCTTCATTTCAACAAACTTTTTCAATCCCTGGGCTTCAATCATAGCAGGGAATTGAAAACCTTCTTTAATAAACCAGTTAAGGTCAAGGTGTTTGGGAGGATAAACGAGTTTGTTGGCATTAAACTAAAGATAGGTCACTTTATCTCTCTCAGCAGGAAACCAATGATCTAACCTTGTTACTAAAGGGTTAGAGGTTTCAGCAGCTTTTCTCTTGGAGATTTTAACTCTCTTAGATGTGGACATAACTAGTGAGTAAGGAAAGGCTAACTGGACAGAGTTTCTAGACTCAGAGGAAAGAAGAACACAGTGTTCTTAAGATAGAAGATGAAAATGGTGTGATTTCTTCCCTTAACATAGGTTGTATTTATAGAACATTTTGGGTTCCAAAGTTCAAATTTTGAAATAAGTAACAATTATTTCGAATTAACCCACTAACTTTAAAGCACAGAAGATTCAAATTTGAATTAGGTGGCAGTTGGGCAGTTACAATTTCCAAGAAAATCTTGCAGATTCTGCAGTAACTCCATGAATAATCGATTATATGCTTATGTAATCGATTAATTCGTAAGCAAAATCATTTTCTGCAAAGCTATAATCGATTAATTCGTCAAGTAATCGACTATTTCAGTGAAATTAGTTAAAGAAGATGAAGTGTAATCGATTATTTCGAGTCGTAATCGATTTTTCCAGAAAGATTTGAATTGAAATAATTTCGAAGGAAGAATAATCGATTATATTTCTTATGTAATCGATTATTACAGAAAAAAAATTGAGTTTCCAATAGTTTTTCAAACAATTTAACCAATTACCATTCACCATAATTGATTATTCCAGTGAATTAAAATTTTGTAAAAGAATTTTATGTTGTGTAATCAATTAATCCGTGGCTTAATCGATTATTCCAAAGAAATTCATTTGCTGGAGTTTATTTTTTATGAAGAATAATTTATTATCCTAGTTGTGTAATCGATTACATAAGCACGAATTTCATTCCCAACAGTTTTTCAAGTCCATTTAATCAATTAACACGTGCTTTGATCGATTATTCCAGTGGAAATATCAGAATTAACAGTATTTATGCAGCACAATTTCAAATTTTTGTAGGCACAAGTGATGATTGATCAAGTAAGAAGCTATTTCAAATAGATAAGCACATAGCAAGCATGCTAGCAAATGTTAGATTCATCAAGGATACCTAGCATGTTTCTAAGAGTATAGAATCTATCTCTAGCCAAAGGTTTAGTAAATATATCAGCCAATTGATTGTGAGTATCAATGAAGTCAATTTTGATATTACCTTTTTGGATGTGATCTCTAAGGAAATGATGCCTTATCTCAATGTGTTTGGTCCTAGAGTGCATTATTGGATTCTTGGAAATGTTGATAGCACTTGTGTTGTCACATAGCAGAGATATTTGTTTTAATTGTACACCAAAATCTTGCAATTGTTGCTTTAGCCATAGGCTTTGAGCACAATAACTTCCAGCAGAGATGTACTCAGCTTCAGCTGTTGATAAAGCAACACAAGATTGTTTCTTACAATGCCATGAGATCAGTGAGCTTCCTAGTAGATAACAAGTTCCACTAGTACTTTTTCTATCCAACTTGCATCCTGCAAAGTCAGAATCAGAATAACCAACTACATTAAGTGATGCACCTTTAGGATACCAAAGACCAACTTTTGGAGTTGATTTGAGATATTTGAGGATCCTTTTGACCGCAGTGAGGTGTGATTCTTTGGGATTTTCTTGATATCTTGCACACAAACACACACACTCAACATAATATCTGGTTTACTAGCTTTCAAATACAGCAAAGATCCAATCATTCCTCTAAATTTTGACTCATCAACTTTCTTTCCTTTTTCAGCTGAATCAAGATAGGTTGATGTTGCCATTGGAGTTACAACATCTTTGTTTTTTTCCATTTCAAACTTTTTGATCACTTCAAGGCAATACTTGGTTTGATTTAGAAATGTTCCATCCTTCATTTGCTTCACTTGAAGTCCAAGAAAGAATGTTAATTATCCCATCATTGACATTTCAAACTCATTCTGCATAGAGATAAAAACATTTTTGCACAACAATTGATTAGTTGAACCAAAAATTATATCATCAACATATATTTGAACCAATAAAATATCATTGTTTTGCCATTTGATGAACAAGGTTTTATCAACATGCCCCCTTGTGAAAGATTGTTTAAGCAGAAATTTGCTTAATCTCTCATACCAAGATCTTGGAGCTTGTTTTAAACCATAGAGAGCTTTCTTAAGTTTAAAAACATGGTTTGGATGTTTGAAATCAGCAAAACCAAGAGGTTGCTCCACATATATTTCCTCCTCAATATATCCATTTAAGAAAGCACTTTTAACATCCATTCGAAAAAGTTTAAAATCCATTAAACATGTATATGCAAGTAGTAACCTAATGGCTTCTAATCTTGCAACTGGTGCAAAGGTTCCTCACAGTCAATGCCTTCCGCTTGGTTTTAACCTTTTGCAACCAATCTAGCTTTGTTTCTGACTATGATTCCACTCACATCAAGTTTGTTTCTAAAAATCCATTTAGTGCCAATAGGCTTGAGAGAAGGAGGTCTAGGGACAAGTTCCTAAACTTCATTTATCTTGAATTGATTCAATTCATTATGCATGGCACGCATCCAATGTTCATCAATTAAGGCTTGATCAAACAAATAGAACCTAAGAATATTGAGCAATAAGTGGTAATGTAATCAATTAAGACAGACAATATGCAAAACATGGAATGAACTAAATAATCGATTACAATAAGTGGTAATCGATTAAGGCAGAGTGATCTTAATTTCCAAATAGGTATTTTAATCGATTACGGATTAGTGGTAATCGATTAAACCAGTCACTCAGTTAAATTTTTGTGTATGCAGGAATGAAATAATCGATTAATACGATGATGTAATCGATTAATTTGTTCTTAATGATTTCCAAAAAGTTTGAAGAACAATATAATCGATTCTTTATGTCTAGTAATCGATTAAACCAGCTTAGAACCATTTTTCCAAAATACTTAGCTTCTTTTTAAGTTTCAAATCAATTACTTAAAGCCTTTCTGATATAATGCATGAATGAATATTAATGATATGCATGCAAGGACTTGGATCAACATAAGATTTTCTTTCCTTTTACATTTAATCACAATTCTTCATCTTCAAGCCTTCAAGCCTTCAAGCATGTTGAAAGTCAAAACATTGCCAAGTCTTTACATTGCTTCAATCTTCAAGAGCTCCCCCTCAAATCAACAATCTCCCCCTTTTTGGCTTTAAACATGCCAAATTTGAAATTGAAAAACAAGGGTCTTGTGATTAAATGGAGAAGCTTCATACCATTTTTCTACACAAGCTTAACACCTGAAAAATTTAAAATCTCTTTGCAAGAACAAGTGTTAAAGACATCTGTTTTTAACTCAGCATTCATTCTTAACATGTATGTGTTAATTGCAATCAATTTAAACACTGAACTCCCCCTAACTTTTCCAAATAATGCAACTGAAATTTTAGTTCAAAAATAGCACAAAAAACAGGGGCAAACAGAGTATTATGTAGAGCATGTTGGTTTTCAATTATTCTCCCCTATTTGGCTTTTTAAAGGCAAAAATGCAAGACACGGTGGATATAAACACAAACTGAAGCATAACATGGCATTAATTTTGAAAAGAGGAGTACATAATAAGGCTTATCATAGAAATAAAGAGAAGATACATTAAATCATAAAACACTAAGGCCTAAATCTCTTTAGATTCATCATCCATCTTAAGTGTGGCCTCTATATCATCCAATCTATCATTTAACTCCCTAAAAGAGCCTAAGACTCCAGCCTTGAAGTCATGATGCATCTGCAGGAGACCATCCATTTTAGTCAGCATCAGAGATTCAAACTGAGAATGAGTGGGCTATTGAGAAGTGGCTCTTTCATGTGCAGAATCACCAGAGAGTTCTTCACAGTCAGCAGCATGTTCCTGTTGCTGAGGCATTTGTTGAGGCTGAGGAGGCTGTCCACCCATGACCTAGCCATCAACAGTCTTGTGCAGTCCAAGCTTTGAAAGATGTTTCTCTTGGATGAGGTTGTTGGATGAGTTGGTGTTGTCCACCACTTCATTTGACACATCATTGCCAAAATGATCAATAAATCGAGACACTAAGACAGGATATGGAAAGGAAAAATTAACTAGCCTTTTTGATTTCATCATTATTTCTTGGAAAATGAGAACCCAGTTCATGGGAATAGAGTTTGTGAGGCCATACATGAGTTGTAGGTCCTCATCAGTAGCCTGGGCATGATTGGTTGCCCTTGGAGTCAAGATGTAGGTGATAAGGTAGTGGAGAAGTCTATTTTCTGGTGCCATAGGACCAGTACTCAATCTATGCCTAATGGGGTGATTTGGGTCAGTGAGACACTCCCTATAGGTTCCTATTTTGCTGTAACCACCAGGGGTCTCATCAAATTTCCTTTCCCCTTCATTAACAACCCCAACAACAGACTCCCAAATCTCAGGAGTAATGACCATTTCTACCCCCTTAACATTGGACTTAAAGTACCCTTGCATAGAGCCTTTGCCACAAGTGTAGAAAACTCTAACTAGATCAGGGTAATAAGTACCCTTCATTTCCATGAACTTCCTAAGACCTTGGGTTTCTAATAAGGCAGGAAAAACAAAACCTTCACTTATAAACCAGTGTAGGTTAATGTACTTGGGTGAGCAAATAGGTTTAGTGGCATTGTATTGTAAATATTGCATTTTATCAGATTCCTTGGTAAACCAAAGACTCAACCTATCTGGTGGAGGTTGGGGTTGAGGGTTTGATGACTCTCCTACTTTCCTTTTCCCAGTCCTAACACGTTTGGGTGCAGACATTTTAACAAGACAAAGAGGAATACAGAAAAAGACACAAGAGGATGTAAGAAATGATGGAATTTGGTGCAAGAAAAAATTGAATCACAAAGCTACTATTTATATGCCAGGATTAAGCTTCCAACGTTCAGATTTTTCAAAAATATAACTGTTATAGGCAGTTAATGAAGGTTAATGGTGGTTTAGACGTTACAAATATCCAGAAAAACTATCAGAAACCACATAACAACTCTAATAATCGATTAATTTCCTAAGTAATCGATTATTCCAGTGCACCAAATAACAAAAATTTAGCAGTGTAATCGATTATATTAATGATTGCTAGAGGTTGAAGATGACCAATAATTGATTATATGGCTTATGTAGTTGATTATTTGCTTAAAGAAGGGAATCTAGCATGAATTAAGAACAATTTAATCGATTAACCCGTGAGGTAATCGATTATTACAATAGTATAGCAATTCCTGAGTAGAATTTTTAATCAGGTAATCGATTAACCCGATTGGTAATCGATTATTACAAGAAGGCATAAAATATGATTAATGAACAGTAATCGATTACGAGTGTGATGTAATCGATTACATTAGCCAGATTTTCATACTGAATGTCACTTTTAATGAAAATAATTGATTATTCCGAGTCTTAATCGATTATAACAGCACGTATACCAGAGAACAGAGCATTTTAACATTTAACACAGCTTTTAATACATTTGAATGATGATAATAGCAAGAGGCTTTCAATATTTCATATGAATTATGTAACAAACAAGCTAGATAATGTTGCTTTCATCAAGGATTCCTAGCATGTTTCTAAGAGTGTCAAATCTATCCTTAGGCAGAGGTTTTTTAAAAATGTCAGCAAGTTGATGATGTGTATCAATAAATTCTACCTTTATGTTACCTTTCTGCACATGATCTCTTATAAAATGATGTCTTATCTCTATATGTTTGGTCCTTGAATGCATCACAGGATTCTTTGAAATGTTGATAGCACTTGTGTTGTCACACATCAGTGGGATCTCCTTTAGATCTACTCCATAGTCTTGTAATCGTTGCTTGAGCCATATACTCTGAGCACAGCAACTACCAGCTGAAATATACTCAGCTTCTGCAGTGGATAGAGCTACACAAGCTTGTTTCTTGCAATGCCAAGAAATAAGTGAGCTTCCAAGGAGATGACAAGTTCCACTAGTGCTTTTCCTATCAAGCTTGCATCCTGCAAAATCAGAATCAGAATAACCAAAAATATT
>PYAF01000249.1:314011-349429 GCA_007407185.1 Glycine tomentella
ATTTCTTGAAAGGCATGGATAGCTTGATCAAGTTCAGAATTTACCTCATCATCTTCATCCAGTAGATCATCATTTTCTTCATTGATAATTGATGTGAGGCACATGTTAGCTTCTTCCATTTCAGCAGAAGATTCAGAGGTAGAAGACTCATTGTCTTCCCATGCAATGTATGCTCTTTTAGGCTTAGCTTCCTTCTTGCCTCTGCTTCATTCTGATTTAATGTGATCAGGTTTGCCACATTCAAAACATGTGTAGTTGTTGTCCACCTTCTTGAAGTTGCTTGTGCTGTTGTTTGTAGAATTTTTCTTGTTGTTTCTTGCAAACTTTCTGCCTTTGTTCTTCTTCAAAAACTTGCTGAACTTCTTTATAATTAAGTTCATGCTTTCATCTTCATCTTCATCACTAGAGTTTTCATCTTTCTCAACTTTGGGTGCTGCAGATTTTAATGTTATTCCCTTGCTTTTTCTTTCTGCATCTTCACCAGAAGTTAGTTGAGATAATTCAAACTCATATTCAAGCAACTTACCAAATAGTGTAGCCATTGTCATTTTCGAAAGATCTTTAGATTCTTTGATGGCTGTTACTTTGGGTTGCCAAGCTCTAGTGAGGCATTTCAGAATTTTGATGTTGAGCTCTTCAGCATCAAATGTTTTGCCAAGTCCCAAGAGGTGATTCACAATGTGTGTGAACCTTGTTTGAAGCTGAGAAATGTTCTCATTCTGATTCATCTTGAACATTTCATATTCATGTATCAAGGAATGCTTCCTTGATCTCCTTACTTCCTCAGTCCCTTCATGGGTGATTTCAAGCATCTCCCACATTTCCTTGGCACTTGTGCATCTAACGGTTCTGAAAAATTCATCAAAAGATAGAGCAGAGGTTATCATGTTCTTTGCTTTAAAATCATACTGAACAATTCTTTTTTCATCATCATTCATTTCATCCCAATCTTTGGGAATCATGTTATTATCTACTATCTTGATGGCCCTAGGACCCTTTTCTATGGCATTCCATGCTCCTGGATCATTAGATTGAATAAAGATCTTCATTCTATTTTTCCAAAAGCTGAAATTCTCCCCCTCAAACAAAGGAGGTCTGTTTAGAGATGCACCTTCCTTGAAGGTTATTTTTGAAGTATTCATTTTGAAAAAGTGATCTTGAATATCTTACAAGACCTAGCTCTTGATGCCAATTGTAAATTATGGGAACACTTCACACTTAACCAAGAGGGGGGGGTGAATTGGTTAGCCTTGGTAAATTTAAAAAATTTCTTGATGTATTAAAAACAGAGTTTCTTTGCCCTCTGGATCTTTATCACAAAATCAATTAAGAATCTTTATCCAAAATCAATCCAAGACTTGTAATGCCTCAAGAAACAATATGTAACACAGAATTCACAAGAAGAACTAACAATTATGCAGTAGATAAGAGAACACACAAATTTATACTGGTTCACCTCAAACATTATAAGGCTACATCCAGTTTCTTCTACTCAACACTAGAGTAGAGTTCCACTATAACAAATAATATCCTTATAAGCAATTACAAGCTTCTCTTTATCAACCCTAGATAAAGTTCAGAAGTTTAAAAACCTATTAGACCCTTAGAAGCAATACCCACACTGAGAACACTACTCAGCTGTCTTTAGAGAAACATTATCTCTAATCTTGCAAGAAAAACCCAATTACAATGGAACTTACTAACAAAAATACAATCATAATTTTTACACCATCAAAGAGTAAGGAAAGAATTTACCTGATGATCCAAGAATGATATGCATAATGATGAATGTACCAGGTTGAATGTAGAAACAATATGCAAAACAAGCCTTTCCTTAAACTTTGAAATGAATTGCCTTGCTTCACTAAATCCTAGTGACCCATATCAGTTTTAATGGAAGCAAGACCTTTTGAACCAAGAAGAATGCCTTTGTGACTGATTAGAAAGCTCTTAGAATGCTCAGTGCTCGAAAATTCAATTTCTATTTCATTCTCTTAATCAGACAAGGCAAGGGTTCTATTTATATAAAGAACTGTAACAGAAATAATCGATTAAACCAGCTCCTGTAATCGATTGTTTATGAATTGTAATCAATTACATACGCTCCCGTAATCGATCAAAGTGTTCAAGATAAGTTCTGGGTTACAGGAACAGGTCATTTAATCGATTATCCCGATGTGTAATCGATTAAGTCAGACTTTGTAAAAATCATGTTTGTGAAATGTAATCAATTACAATATATGGTAATCGATTAAGACAGACAATATGCAAAACATGAAATGAACTAAATAATCGATTACAATAAGTGGTAATCGATTAAGGCAGAGTGATCTTAATTTCCAAATAGGTATTTTAATCGATTACGGATTAGTGGTAATCTATTAAACCAGTCACTCAGTTAAATTTTTGTGTATGCGGGAATGAAATAATCAATTAATACGATGATGTAATCGATTAATTTGTTCTTAATGATTTCCAAAAAGTTTGAAGAACAATATAATCGATTCTTTATGTCTAGTAATCGATTAAACCAGCTTAGAACCATTTTTCCAAAATACTTAGCTTCTTTTTAAGTTTCAAATCAATTACTTAAAGCCTTTCTGATATAATGCATGAATGAATACTAATGGTATGCATGCAAGGACTTGGATCAAAATAAGATTTTCTTTCCTTTTACATTTAATCACAATTCTTCATCTTCAAGCCTTCAAGCCTTCAAGCATGTTGAAAGTCGAAACATTGCCAAGTCTTTACATTGCTTCAATCTTCAAGAGCTCCCCCTCAAATCAACAATTCGTGGTCTATATAAACCACTCACAAACTAATTGTAAGAACTTTTGATCTTTTTGATGATTAATACAATTTCTGAATTGTAGTGAGAGTTTTCTCTTTTGTTCTTAGTCAAGAACCTCTTGTTTCTTATTAATGGCTTCCTAGCTATTGTGGTGATTCTTGCAAGACTTATTGGAATTCCTATTCCATGGTGTCATTCCAACTCATTCCTATTCTTCTTCCACAATCCATTTATGAAATTAGGAAAACATAAACAGCCCCATTCAAGAGATGAGTTGAATGCTCTGTTTTGAAGTGACTTGAAGATTGACTTCCATTGCAAGGAAGATTAGGGCAAAAGGTGTTAAGACTCAGGTCAATGGCACATCAAAAACACTTCACTTCCAACATGAAAGTTAAAGGAAATCACCCAATGAGCTAGATTCCAACCACTATTTTCCTTGAAAGCCATCAAATAGAGAGATCGTTTTCTTTAGGGAACTATTCAAAGTTTGATATTGGAGGGGAAAGAAGGCGTTTTAAGAACATTCAAGCTTGGAGAAGTTGTCCTCTAGCCTTCCTTGTCGTCTTAGAGGTAATAAATGCAAGTTTTATTGATTATTTAAGAATTTGTTCTTGAGATGAATAGTGATCCATTTTAGTTAGAACTGAAATTAGGCTTTTGTCCTTTGGAAAAGTATGCTTAGGAGGTTGTTGTGATGAAGGTTTAGCCTTGAAATATAAATTTTATGGACTTTAGAATTTGGTTTTGAGAAATGTATGTTTTGGAAGAATGTTGGTTAGATTGATGATATGATGATGTGTATGAGCCTTGGTGCCTTGTTAGGATATTCGGCTAGCATACCATTTTATCGTTGTAATTTACAAAATTTATAGAATTTCGTCTCCATAGGGACTTGAGTTTACTTTGGTTAATTTAAATATAGCTCTAACAGTTTAATAGTTTATATATAGAGAATGTACACAACAGTTCATTTTGATGTGATAATAGAACGTAAAATATAACGAGTATGAAAAACTAAGGAAATAAATGAATTGAGTTTAATTCAGGAAAAGCCTAGGATTGGAATTCATCATTCACCATTTTTTACGCTTATTGATGCGCACGTATTTTACCCCAAATCGATCCCTTGCATTTGAGAATCCTAAGAATATTTACTAGATATCGATCCTCGCATATCAAAATAAATACCCCAGGATTAAAATCGCGTGCTTGTGCAATTAAAACGTTAAGCCCTATTCCTAGCAACATAACGTGATAAGTAATTTCATTCGGTTCAAACCCTACGAGTACTTTTCCAGTCAAGCTTAGGGTTTCAATTGATGAGACTATTGATCAAGTAGAATCAAGCATTAATCACAGAATGAAATTACCAACAAGAGATAGAAAATATTCATGCAATATATAAAACTAAAATAGATACATAGGGATAGAAGATTACTTCCAATCCTCAAGAAGCTTAGGCGGTCGTGGAAAGAACCTCCTTAAGGGAAGAGTTGATGAAGGAAATCATCTCCGCTTCACTCCGGCAGGGTTTCCTCTATAACCTTCACCTCTCTCACTCTCCTAAAACTACCTAAATTGAACTAGAACTTCCTAAGCTTAAGCACAATCAGTGGAAAGCAAGAGATTGGAGGAAGAATGATGCATTTCCTTCCAAATTCGTGGCCTATATATAGATTTTTGGGTGCTGCCTGCTTCACTCGCCCAGGTGAGTGGTTTGTGCTTTGTTTGCTCGCCTGGGCGAGCTTATGTTTATCTCATTGGTACTTGAAGCTCGCCTGGGCGAGCCAAATAGACATAGTGTGGTCGCCTGGGCGAGTTAATGCCTTAGTGCTGAAGAATGCTTTGGGCTTTGATGGATGCTGGGCCTGAATTGCTTGTTGAACCTCCTATGTTTGCTTTATGATTCATTTTGCTTGCTTTATGTGATTGGAAGCTCCGAAAATCCTTTTAACCTATCAAAATGCAAAAGAAGATTGGATGAATCTTCGAGAATATGAACATATCCTTCATCCTAAGCACTAGATACAAACTAACTAGATTTAGGGCAAGTTTTATAGATTTTCTTAGTAAAACGAAAGATAAGTCCCTTCAATGTAACCTTAATTTCACAAATATATGGCACTTATCATGCCTTCACAATATGTGTTTAGGAGACTATATAAACGTTGAAAATGTGTTGAAGTAACCGTTTAAACCACCTTGATAATCATTGAAATGTAGCATAGATAGAGTATTGAACTCTTTGAATTGGTTAATGCAGAGTCTTAGGGAGACTCTAGTGCCTTGGTTAGGCCGAGATATATCCTATTGGGGATCTGTAAGTCACCAATTAGGTGACTAGTCCTTATAGCTTAGAAAAGAGGTTTGTATAGAAAAGAATAACGTTTCTTTAAATTTTAACGGTTGAGAACCGTTATTGATTGTTTGTATGTCTTTATGTAGGGCGTGATACAAAGGTTGTTGGTGGTTGTGACCACGAGGCCTGGAAAACCGATTTAGCACTTAGAGCAGGTAAGCTTTTTGCTCTTGGAAGTGTTTCCCATTGATTGTGTTCCACCATACTCCGAGGGAGTGATGATTATTGTATGTCATGATACATGTGGTATTGAAATTGTGTTACTGCTTTGTATTGAGAACATGTATATGATGTACATTGTATGATGTACATTGTGATGATATGTTGTATGATTGATGAGATTCTCTGGCCAGTATAATAGATTACTTATGGACTTCCTTTGGAAATGTGTCCTTAAGTGGATGATCTTCTCTTGGAAGTGCCATATATGTATGAGTAATGTCCTGAGAGAATGTGCCCTTCAGTGGATGATCTTTCTCAGACAATGTTATATGTGATATCTATATATATATATATATATATATATATGTTATATCTGTGTTGCATTCCTGATGTTGGTAGCACCCAAAGGAATGGCACCTGTGTTGTGATATACATGTGATGTGTTTGATGAGAGCCTTTATGGCTAGATGGTGTGATGCCAATTTTGATACTATATGCATGGAAGTGAACCAGGGGCAGGAGAGACCTCCAAGAATCCTAAGTTTATAGAGATTTGTATCTCACCCCGTGTGTGGGGATCATATTTTGCAGGTGATGCTCAGCGAGCGGTTGATGGATTCCAGGGCAAGAGGCCCGAGTAGGGGATATGGTTTTTTGTGAACCTTAGGCATATATTTTGAGAGCATGTTGGCTCATTGTTTTGTTATGCTTGTATTTTGTACCCCTGAGGGGAAGATGCACATATTAATGTACATTGTGTTTATGTTGTATATCTTGATAGATATTGATGTATGTTGAGAGGACAGGGCATATGATACTTTCTTTTTTTGTACAACCATTGTTGAGATACATTTACTGAGATATATGTATATGGCTGAATTGGTCCTCTAGTTGTATATTATGGGAATTTCCCATACATAATGTAAAGATGTTATTGTTGATGATGTTTGATGACATCATTTTGTTTATTGCTTCTGAATTAATTATTGCGCTTAACAGCCATAAATGAATGTTATTGAACCAAATGCATATGGGGCATGTTGCGAAAATGGCAAGTATACCGCTCGTTTCAAGTAATAAAGTAGGTAAGTAGAGTATCGTATCCACAGAGATTGATATTGATTTCATAATAATTCACAGTCTAAGCAATTGGAAGGGAGAAATGATTTTTGAAAGAATTGTTTGTTGTGTTGAGAGTTGAATGATTAAGTAAATGCAGAATTAAAATTACAAGTAAATTGAGTTGTAACCAATGGATGAAATAATTGTGATTAGGACGCAATCCCCTTTGATTCCTGCCTCTTTCACTTAACTGGTTATCAAAGTCGATTGCTTCTGATTACTCAGAGAATAAATCTTTTCTAGTTTAGTTAACCCTTAATCCCTTAGTGAATTAACCCTTTAACCTGAATCAAAATCCTAATCCCTTAGTGATTTCTATCAAGCTAAGCATTTAAAAGAATATATTATAAAGTTCTGCAACCGCGCATCCCTATCCCTAGGCAATGAACAATTGTTATCTTACTCATGTAAAAAATTTGAATCCCAACATCCCTATTGCGAATCCTAACCCTTAAAACTTAAATAGAATGGCCAATTCTAAGAAAGAGTATAACAGTGAAAACAGAGTAAAATAAAGCAATCATAACAATCTCATTCAATACCAGTTAAATTATAGAGGAGTTCACATTGGTTCTTGGCCTAACCACAATATAGAATTTAGCCTGACATAGTCATCAAGAACACCAAAGCATACATAGAAGACATTATTCTGCAGCAAACCCTAGCTTTGATTCTATGTAGGAGTGATTTCCAAAGTCCAGAAACCTTTTCTTTATAAAGTGATTTAATTTGGGTAACAAAACCTCTTCCTGTGCCAACTTTCGAACCACATAATTTTAAATAAGGAAACAGAATCGTTGCCGCGCGGGACTTGCGGCTTTATGGCGCTACTCGCGCGTGAATCCACGCTAATAACATGGCCTTTTCGAGCTGAATGGTTGGCCTTCGAGCATATGGCGCTACTGGCGTGAACCATGGCGCGACTCGCGTGGCTTGTTCGAAACTGAGGCTTGTTATTTTGCATGTGACGCGACTCGCGCGGGATCTGGCACAATCCGCGCGAGACCTTCAGCTTGGTTTTCTACTTCTTTTGGCTTGAATCTCCTCCTTTTGGCCCTGAAATCATAACTTGGTAATGAAATGAGATACAATTTAAATATAATTAACAAACTAACTTATTCTTATCTAAATTCCTACTTATTCAATTAATTTATAACCTAAACTAGCCTAAAACTAAGATGTGTTAGCCACACATCAGGGCATTACACCTCTCACTCCTCTCATCATAATAATTTCTTCCATGAGAGGAAGCATGCTCACTCAACCTGTTAATATATGGATGTTCTAAAGACAATCTTTTCATTAGATTAGGACGTACACGTATTTTTCATATTGTCATGAATAAATTATAAGCGCTCTTTATCTTGTTTCATATTCTGTCTCGATATCATTATTAATATATGAGTAACTGGATAAAATCCTTGGAATAGAATAGGTATCTCTTGAGTATCAGTGATGGGATCACGATCATAAGGATTCAAGGATACCAGATGTCTACTCCTAAATTTTAAGTTCCTAGTCTAGAGACACTGAGAATGGGGATCAGTGATTTCGGGTAAGACTAGCACGGCTTAACTACTTGTATGCAGATACAAGGTAAAGACCTCATAAGCTACAGCCATGGAGATGTCTTAGCTAAAGTTGTGGGTGGACCTATAAGGGTATAGCTCGCACTGAACGGACCCACAAAAAGACTCATAAAGGAAATCTCACAGATAGTATGATTAGAGTAGTCTCTTATTATTTAAGTGTGTCTTTCCTTAGACCAGAAGTTTTCACCTAAACTGTGTTCTAGAAGACATGCTTTGATTGTATACCTTGTATGCCTGAAACATGGAGACACATAGGTATACCTTTGGGTATGTCCTGAAAGAACACGAGTCTAGGGTGACTAGCTGAAGGAATTCATTAAATCTCTGTGAGAGATTAGGTTATCTATAAACCGGAGAAATCGGGATGACATTTACGGGACTCGGGAATCTATGCATAGTAAAAGAAATCATGAGATGATTTGCCTTTAGAGTCAGTAAAATTGGAGACTCCCTATTTCATATAAAGCTTACCCTAGACCGCAAGGGCTGATACATTTCCTTACCCTAGATTTTATGGGAAGGTAACCGAGACAAAAGAAAATACATACGGAAACCAAATAAATTTAATAGGATGATCTTGTCATTTACCTAACTAGTTCTGGGGCAACAAAGCATTGCTAGTGCTCTGTGTAACACCCCGTGTGCACCCGGTGTATTATCATTATAATACAATCAGAATTATCGCTCAATCACAGTAATTAAAACATTTTTCCGGAAGCGTAAATCGAAACCATATTCCTTGATTTCATTATGTATGGATTAAGACATCACAGCCCAAACAAACCACTCACACCCCTGCTGATCCAGTTCACACAACATAAACATAGGCAGATAACATCAATATCTCAAAAGATATAAACAGGAGGAAACAACCATTTCATAATATAAGCGGTTTATGTACATATACAAAGTCTGACACTCAAAGTGTCTATACAAAAGAATAAGCGTTTACATGCTTTGGTCCCAAGGACCCTTCCTCACACGAGGGCATATACACAATATACATAGCTCAAAACACATGGCCACGCACATGTCTTCCCTCTACAGGGGTACAAAATAATCAAAAGCCGAGCCGAGCTCCAAGCTTCCCTCTGCTGCTTCTCAACCAAGCAACACTGTCTCTACTGGGGCCTCCCGCCCAGAGACCGCTCCTCTCTGCCTGAAGAGTCACCTGAAACAACATAAGCCCCACACGGGGTGAGATATATATCTCAGTAAGCTCAGGGTCCTTGGAGGCATCTCCTCCACCCTGGCTCACTCATCATGACACACGTCATCTAGGTATCACAACCACAATGGCCTCCCGGCCTAGCCTCCCGGCCCTCATCACAATAATATAAGCAAGTCATCTAGCTCTAATGTAAGGTGGATCCAATCAACACCAAACCTCAGTGTGAAACCGGAATTCACACCCGTGCCATCCCATCGGGAGCTATCCCTTACGCATGGACGCACGTATATGGTACCTCCGAGAATAGGCAATCAACCGCAACGGGATAGACCTATCTCTATGGCCTTAGGGGATCATCATCACCCCTCAAGAACGTAGAGGAGGTAGGATGGGCAGTTGGTCAGATCTAGTATGGATCGTACATGGACGGTAGTTCACCCATGAGCAAACCAACTAGGAGGAATAGCCGTCTCCTAGGGAGGTCCATATCTATCTTACTGGCCAGAAGATCTAACAACAGGTATCATACATATCTCAAGCACAGATACAAGCATATATCATCATGGGTATGCAACAACCAATAATACATGCATCATGAATGTAACCACTACTCCCTCGGAGTATGGTGGAGCACAAACAAGTGGGAAACATCCCCAAGGGACCAAGAACTTACCTGGCAAAGCCGAGCTCTGCGTTTCTTTCCCTGCTCAGTGGCCCACGCCACTGACACCCGCGGTGTCACGCCCTATACAAGGCACATATACGTACATCAATCATCCATACAGCCACAACACACAAGGCTTAATACGATTCACAACCGTTCAACGAAAGGACTCACAATCCTTTCCAAACCACAAGGTCTTCTATCCTATGGTTCAACAAAAGCTTACCATTCACAAGCTATCAAACAAATAGCCTCTCAAGGCCATCTAAACCACCACCCAAGGCCCTAGCATGTTCACATATGGCCAAGCAACTCAGCCCAACAACAACACATGAATCACATAGAGCCATGAAATCAACATTCACCAAACTCACATATGAGAGCTAATCCTACATCCTCTCAACATACAAAGCACATGCTTCAACATGACCCGAGGCTAAAACTAGCTCTATCAAAAGTGGGTCACTATTCACCCTAAACCCCAACTCACAAATCAAGAGGTATTTCTCGAGTTTCTTACCTCAAAGGTCGCAAGGAAGGCCCACGGACGACTTCCCTTAGCCTAGGTACTCACGAATCGTCGTCGTTCCTCGCCGAGCTCGAGTTCCACAAACTTCCCTTGAGAAAGGGATTCTCACAATGAGTGGGTTTCAGGGGAAAGAGAGGATGGATTCAAGCTCTAGAAGTGATTTCCATCACAAAATGTGTTTAAGGGATGGATTTTGGTGAGATATGGTGAAGAAAAGAGGCTTGGAGGTCCAACAATGGAGGTAGGGTGCTGGGGGAAGGAGAAGAGAGGGTTTTGGCTTCAGAAATCGCGAAACCCCACTTATATAGTGGCCCTCTCAGAGCTGCCGCGCTGATCGCGCCACTCTGGCGCTGATCGCGCCAGCTGCAGGTGACCATGGCGCCATCCGCGCCAACCCCGCGCCAAGAGCGCCGGCCTCCAGAACCTCTGGCGCCAAGAGCGCCAACTCCCGCGCCAAGAGCGCCAACCTCCAGAGGTTCCCGCGCCACCAGCGCCAACTCCCACGCCAGGAGCGCCAACCTCCAGAACTTCCAGCGCTGTCCGCGTCACCCATGGCGCCAACCGCGCCACCTGGGAAAACACAACATGGTCTGGCGCCACCAGCGCCACCCTGGCGCCCAGAGCGCCGACCACCAGAGACCATGGCGCTGGGAACGCCGCTCCCGCGCCATCAGCGCCACATACCAGAGCTGTGGTGCCATCAGCGCCAACCTGGCGCCATCAGCGCCACAATTCTGCAGAAGAATTCTGCAGAAGGTTTTCTGCATAATCCTTTGCCAGAAGTCCCGAAACTCACGCCATACGCGCCCAAACTCGCGTCGAATGCGCTGGGACTTAGGGTTATCACATTCAACCCCCCTTTTTAGGACTTTTGTCCGCAAAACCAAGGATCATACCTGTCAAACAACTCAGGATAAAGCTGCTGAAGCTCCTGCTCCCGCTCCCAAGTTGCTTCCTCAGGCGTTCTACCTTCCCACTGAACCTTGACAATGGGGATGGTCTTGCTCCGAATGCGCTTCTCCGTCCGATCCAAGATCTTCATAGGTCGAGTAGGACTTGTCAGATTCTCTTTAATCTGAACCGAATCGGGCTCTACCACATGGTGGGGATCCGCAACATACCTCCTCAACTGAGATACGTGGAACACGTCATGCAGCCCTACCAACTGGGGAGGTAAAGCTAGCCTATACGCCACTGGCCCTACTCTCTGAAGAATCTGATAGGGACCAATGAACCTAGGACTCAGCTTCCTTACTCCCAAGGCCTGTCCTACACCCGTTACCGGAGACAACTTCAGAAACACATGATCACCCTCTTCAAACTGCAGGGGTCTGTGTCTATGGTCATAATAGCTCTTTTGGCGACTTTGAGCTTTCACTAACTTATCTCTGATCATCTTGATCTGCTCAGAAGTCTCTTGAACCATCTCAGGTCCAAGAAGCTGCTTCTCACCTACCTCGGTCCAACATATGGGAGTCCTACACCGCCGGCCATACAAGGCCTCATAAGGGGCCATGCCCAAACTAGCATGGAAGCTATTGTTGTAGGAAAACTCCACTAGAGGTAAGTACCGATCCCAGCTAGTGCCCTGCTCCATGGCACATGCTCTCAACATATCCTCCAGAGTCTGAATGGTCCTCTCAGTCTGATCATCAGTCTGAGGATGATAGGCCGTGCTTAGCCTCAGCTGGGTTCCAAAAGCGTCCTGAAGCACACCCCAGAACCTCGATGTGAACTTCGGATCTCTGTCACTAACAATGCTCTCAAGGACACCATGCAACCTCACAATCTCCCTGACATAGAGCTGGGCCAACTTCTCTGTTGTGTAGTCAGTCCTCACAGGCAAGAAATGAGCAGACTTGGTCAGCCTATCCACAATCACCAGATGGAATCACATCCACCCTGAGTTCTAGGTAATCCCACCACAAAGTCCATGGAAATGCTATCCCACTTCCATTCCGGGACCTGTAAAGGCTGTAACAAACCAGTCGGTCTCTGATGCTCAATCTTTACCTTCTGACACACCAGACATTTAGCCACATACTCGGCTATGTCCCTCTTCATCCATGGCCACCAGAAACTTCTTCTCAGATCCTGGTACATCTTAGTGGCACCTGGATGAATACTGAACTGGCCCTTGTGAGCCTCAGATAGGACGACGTCCACCAACTTGCCCTTTGGTACCACAATACGATTTTGGTATAACACCAAATCGTGGTCTTCCCAGGAAACATCCTGCTGACCAATCATGGCCCTCACAGACTCTTCTTGCTTCTGGGCTTCTCGGATTCTCTGGATCAACTCATTATCAATCCTGATCCTTCTCAACTCAAGGCCACGTGCACCCTCCGTCACAGTCAGGTGCATATCTCTAAACTACTCAACAAGCTTGCATTCAGAGATCATCATGCAGGCGGCACTCACATGTTTTCTGCTCAAGGCATCTGCAACAACATTTTCCTTGCCCGGATGGTACCTCAACTCGAAATCATAGTCTTTGAGGAACTCCATCCACCGCCTCTATCTCATATTCAACTCTTTCTGATCAAAGAGATACTTGAGACTCTTGTGGTCACTGAACACCACCAGCTTAGCACCATACAGATAGTGCCTCCAAATCTTTAGAGCAAACACCACGGCTGCAAGCTCTAAATCATGTGTAGGATAAGACTCCTCATGAGGCTTCAGTTGCCTGGAAGCATAGGCAACAGCCCTCTTATCCTGCATCAGCACACATCCAAGCCCCCGCTTGGAAGCATCACAGTATACCTCAAAGCTTCCCTCACGGTCAGGAAGGGTCAACACTGGAGCTGTGGTCAACCGTTCCTTTAACTCCTGAAAGCACTGCTCGCACTCATGGGTCCAAACAAACGGAACCCCCTTCCGCGTGAGTCGAGTAAAAGGTATCACTACCTGGGAGAACCCCTGAATAAACCTCCGGTAGTATCCGGCCAAGCCAAGGAAACTCCGAACCTCAGATACGTCTTTGGGTCTCTCCCAAGACATCACCGCCTCGATCTTGCTAGGGTCAACAGATACCCCAGCTGCTGAGATCACATGGCCAAGAAACTTCACCTCAGACAACCAAAACTCACACTTTGACAACTTGGCATACAACTGATCATTCTTCAAAGTCTGAAGAACAATCCGGAGGTGCTCAGCATGCTCTGTCTCCGTTCGGGAGTAGATCAGAATGTCGTCTATAAATACCACCACAAACTGATCCAAGAAAGACCTGAATACCCTGTTCATATAATCCATGAACACTGTAGGGGCATTCGTCAGACCAAAGGGGATGACCTGATATTCAAAGTGACCATACCTAGACCGGAAGGCTGTCTTTGGTATGTCAGTAGGTTTTATCCGAATCTGGTGATATTCAGACCTCAGGTCGATCTTAGAGAACACTCTGGCTCCCCTCAACTGATCTAACAGATCATCAATACGAGGCAAAGGATACTTATTCTTAATAGTAACCTTATTCAACTGTCTGTAATCAACACAGAGCCTCATACTGCCATCCTTCTTCTTCACGAAGATCACCGGTGCTCCTCACGGTGAGACACTCGGTCTGATGAACTGCTTGGACAACAGGTCCTCCAACTGCACCTTCAGCTCCCTCAATTCCAGAGGAGCCATACGGTAAGGTGCCACTGATATCGGTCCTACACCAGGAACCAGATCAATGGAGAACTCAATCTCTCTCTCAGGTGGTAGCTGTGTAATCTCCTCGGGAAACACATCCACAAACTCACTAACCACCGGGATCTGCGACAGATCAACACTTGGCTTATCCTCAACCACACACGTGAAGATATAGCCCTGAGCTCCTTCCCTGAGTGCCTTACGAGCTTGCAAGACTGAAAGGAAAGAGGTGGAACTGGTGCCAGCCCCGGCAGAAGGCACAACAACCCTCTTCTGACAACAATCCAGCATCACGCCATACTCGGCCAACCAATCCATACCCAGAATGATCTCAAGGGTAGGCATGGCCAGGCAGTACAGATCAATCATGTACTCTCTGCCATCAAGTTGGAACCGCACGTCCTTGCAATACGTGCCCACCCGACATCTCTCACTAGATGCGGTGGTAACCTCCATCGGAGGAGAAAAACTAAGCATAGGCAACTGGAGCCTATCAGCAAGCACATCCTGAATGAAGGAATGCGTGGCTCCCGAGTCAAACAAGACTCTCACATCACAAGTATTGATCAGAACAGTACCTATGATCAAGTCAGGAGCTCTGGTTGCTTCTCTGGCATCAACAGTATACACCCGGCCTGCTGTGGGTGCTATCACCTCAACTGTAGCGGCCTGTGCGCGGCCTCCTGCCTGTGTGCACTCTCTAGAAATATGGCCTGGCTGACCACATCTGAAGCAGACAATCTGACCTGAGGGGCACAATCCCCAGTGCTCCCTCCCACAAGCTGGGCACTTCGGAGGTGGCCGTCTCACCCGAGCTGAGCCACTCTGACCAGAGCCTCTCTTGAATCTATCAGAAGAGGTAGAGACCCTCAGATCCTTGCCCTTACCCTTCCCGGGTGGGCCATAACCACTGGTCTTGTTCCCCTCCTGTCTGTCTGAGGGAGAAGACTGACTGCCTCCATGTCTGCGAAGCATGTCCTCTACCTGGCGGCACTGCCTCACCAAGGTAGCCATATTCCGAGATCCGCTTCCCACAACTTGCTCCTCGATGCTCTTCTTAAGCCCCCCTTTGGAACTTAGCAGCAAGAATGTCGGCATCGGGTAAGGATCTCCGGAAGTGAGCATACTTGGCCAACTCATTAAACTTGACCAAGTACTCATCTACAGTCATGCTCCCCTGAACAAGACCGTCAAACTCTGCTTGCTTCTGCTCACGAGCATCCCTGGGAAAGTACTGGTCCAGGAAGCAAGCCTCAAACATCTGCCAGGTGATCACATCCCCCTGGCCTCTCAGCAACTGAGACGTGGTTATCCACCACTCATGGGCCTCGCCCTTCAACATATAGGTCGCATAAAGCAACCTCTGATGATCCGGACACTCCATCACCGTGAAGATCTTGTCCAAACCCTGCAGCCATCTCGCCGCAACAACAGGGTCATAGCCCCCAAGGAAAACTGGAGGGTCATGCTTTCTGAAAGCAACTAGCATCTTCCCTCTGGCTGCGACCTCCTCAGCAGCCTCAACATGGGACACCTGGTCCCCTCTGGCATGGCTACCACTAGCCTGGTGACGGCTACCATCACCCTCATGAGTAGGAGGTACAGAGAAGGCCTGGTCACCTCCTCTCATGGTCCTCATCTCATTCATCATCTCCTGATTAGCCTTCACCAAGGCCTCATTCACCGCACGGTTAGCAGCCATCTCATGCTGCATAGCCTTCTGCATCTGCCTATTCGCAGCCAACTCATGCTGCATAGCTGCCAACGCAGCCGCCACTGGATCAGGCTGAGCGTTTGTTGCCCCACTGTTGTTTCTGGATCTCGTCATGACACTACACATGCACACCAAACAGTGAGTTGATCAGGCCCACAACTAGTGTCCACACATGCAATAGTCATGCTAATCTCAAACAACAGTTACAAGCAACACACAATTTCCATACATAATGAATTTATCAAGAAACCGCTCTGATACCATAAAAAGTAACACCCCGTGTATCATTATAATACAATCAGAATTAGCGCTCAATCACAGTAATTAAAACATTTTTCCGGAAGCGTAAATCGAAACCATATTCCTTGATTTCATTATGTATGGATTAAGACATCACAGCCCAAACAAACCACTCACACCCCTGCTGATCCAGTTCACACAACATAAACATAGGCAGATAACATCAATATCTCAAAAGATATAAACAGGAGGAAACAACCATTTCATAATATAAGCGATTTATGTACATATACAAAGTCTGACACTCAAAGTGTCTATACAAAAGAATAAGCGTCTACATGCTTTGGTCCCAAGGACCCTTCCTCACACGAGGGCATATACACAATATACATAGCTCAAAACACATGGCCACGCACATGTCTTCCCTCTACAGGGGTACAAAATAATCAAAAGCCAAGCCGAGCTCCAAGCTTCCCTCTGCTGCTTCTCAACCAAGCAACACTGTCTCTACTGGGGCCTCCCGCCCAGAGACCGCTCCTCTCTGCCTGAAGAGTCACCTGAAACAACATAAGCCCCACACGGGGTGAGATATATATCTCAGTAAGCTCAGGGTCCTTGGAGGCATCTCCTCCACCCTGGCTCACTCATCATGACACACGTCATCTAGGTATCACAACCACAATGGCCTCCCGGCCTAGCCTCTCGGCCCTCATCACAATAATATAAGCAAGTCATCTAGCTCTAATGTAAGGTGGATCCAATCAACACCAAACCTCAGTGTGAAACCGGAATTCACACCCGTGTCGTCCCATCGGGAGCTATCCCTTACGCATGGACGCACGTATATGGTACCTCCGAGAATAGGCAATCAACCGCAACGGGATAGACCTATCTCTATGGCCTTAGGGGATCATCATCACCCCGGGATCATCATCACCCATGAGCAAACCAACTAGGAGGAATAGCCGTCTCCTAGGGAGGTCCATATCTATCTTACTGGCCAGAAGATCTAACAACAGGTATCATACATATCTCAAGCACAGATACAAGCATATATCATCATGGGTATGCAACAACCAATAATACATGCATCATGAATGTAACCACTACTCCCTCGGAGTATGGTGGAGCACAAACAAGTGGGAAACATCCCCAAGGGACTAAGAACTTACCTGGCAAAGCCGAGCTCTGCGGTTCTTTCCCTGCTCAGTGGCCCACGCCACTGACAGCGCCCTATACAAGGCACATATACGTACATCAATCATCCATACAGCCACAACACACAAGGCTTAATACGGTTCACAACCGTTCAACGAAAGGACTCACAATCCTTTCCAAACCACAAGGTCTTCTATCCTATGGTTCAACAAAAGCTTATCATTCACAAGCTATCAAACAAATAGCCTCTCAAGGCCATCTAAACCACCACCCAAGGCCCTAGCATGTTCACATATGGCCAAGCAACTCAGCCAAACAACAACACATGCATCACATAGAGCCATGAAATCAACATTCACCAAACTCACATATGAGAGCTAATCCTACATCCTCTCAACATACAAAGCACATGCTTCAACATGACCCAAGGCTAAAACTAGCTCTATCAAAAGTGGGTCACTATTCACCCTAAACCCCAACTCACAAATCAAGAGGTATTTCTCGAGTTTCTTACCTCAAAGGTCGCAAGGAAGGCCCACGGACGACTTCCCTTAGCCTAGGTACTCACGAATCATCGCCGTTCCTCGCCGAGCTCGAGTTCCACAAACTTCCCTTGAGAAAGGGATTCTCACAATGAGTGGGTTTCAGGGGAAAGAGAGGATGGATTCAAGCTCTAGAAGTGATTTCCATCACAAAATGTGTTTAAGGGATGGATTTTGGTGAGATATGGTGAAGAAAAGAAGCTTGGAGGTCCAACAATGGAGGTAGGGCGCTGGGGGAAGGTGAAGAGAGGGTTTTGGCTTCAGAAATCGCGAAACCCCACTTATATAGTGGCCCTGTCAGAGCTGCCGCGCTGATCGCGCCAGCTGCAGGTGACCATGGCGCCATCCGCGCCAACCCCGCGCCAAGAGCGCCGGCCTCTAGAACCTCTGGCGCCAAGAGCGCCAACTCCCGCGCCAAGAGCGCCAACCTCCAGAGGTTCTCGCGCCACCAACGCCAACTCCCACGCCAGGAGAGCCAACCTCCAGAACTTCCAGCGCTGTCCGCATCACCCATGGCGCCAACCGCGCCACCTGGGAAAACACAACATGGTCTAGCGCCACCAGCGCCACCCTGGCGCCCAGAGCGCCGACCACCAGAGACCATGGCGCTGGGAGCGCCGCTCCCGCGCCATCAGCGCCACATACCAGAGCTGTGGCGCCATCAACGCCAACCTGGCGCCATCAGCGCCACAATTCTGCAGAAGAATTCTGCAGAAGGTTTTCTGCATAATCCTTTGCCAGAAGTCCCGAAACTCACGCCATACGCGCCCAAACTCGTGTCGAATGCGCTGGGACTTAGGGTTATCACACTTTGTGTTGTCATTAAATGAGTAGTGGCCATGTTGGGCCCAAACTCATTTATGTCAGTAGCTATGTTGGACCTAATGGGTCACACACTAACACTTTATTGTCATGACATTATAGCATTAAAGTTTTTGGGCCTAATAATGGTTGTTGGCCCAAGAAAGAGTTTGGATACTTATCTTAAAGAGAGAGGGGCTCATGAATGGAGTTAATAGGCTTGGATAGTCCAAGATATTATTAATTAATTTAAATAGTTAAATTAATTATCTAATATGTAAAATTGATAATTTAAATTTTCAATTTAAATATGAATTAACTATAGTAGTTAGTTTCATATCAAAAAGAGAAGATAAGAGCTAGATTTGAATTTGAATTCAACTAGCATCTTATCATGATCATGTCCTAAATTTTAAGAAGAAATTTAAGGGCTGATTATGGGCTTACATACGGCTGATATATGATTATCATTTGGCAAAAAAATAAATCCCAAGTAATTGACTTGGTCTTAGGAGGATAAGATAGGAGGTTATTGGCAATTTTTGAAATGCAACAACTTTATCTTTTCTTCACGTGTGGAATGCTTCATGATCAGAATTTTTGGTTAAAAAATCTGACTCAAACTCTTCTATAAAGTGTGCTACTATGATCATAGTTCTCTAATAGTTTTTAGAGGAAAAACCCTATCTACTTTCCTCTATTTTCACATGCCCCTTTGTGTGAGTTTTGGCTGAAAATTCAGCCACCAATATCATCTATTGGTGAGCCTCTTAGATAAATAAAAACACTTTAAAACCTAACCTTCTTCCTCTCCATTGGTGTGCCTAGCCTGCCTTCTTTGGTGTTTGTTGGTAGCATTCAAGAAGTGTTCTTGAGTCTTGACAAGAAGTGGTGTGGATCAACATTAGAGGGCTTGTATCTTCAAGCTATCCTTGATCATCAAATTTCAAATATAAACAAGGTAACATCTATGTCCTAAAGAATGATTCTTGTATGGTATGTGTGTTTCTGCTTGAAAAATTTTGTTTTTCTCACATGCCTTCGGGCTTCAAGGCCCTGTCTTTCACAACCCCCTACTACCATGAGCCTCTCCATCCACACTACCATTTGGACTACTCCTTCTTTGAGTCTTCTTTTGTAACTCGTCAAATCTTGCATCCATTTTGGCTTGCAAGTCTTCCATTTGTTTTGTCGTGGCTTTCATCAACCTAGAGGTCCTAGGTGACAAAGCCTCATCTCCTATTGAGCTCATCCTTCAAAAGAAATGGTTAGAAAAAAAAAAGCATATAAGAAAATTCTCACCCCTCTCGAAGTGTTTATCACTCTCACTAGTGTTTGCACACTTTCTAGGCTTTTTCTATAATGTTCTCTCTTGCCTTTTTCCACTCTTATTTCTCTCCATATTTCTTAAGCAAAAACTTCTAATCAAATCAAGCTTCTTTACTATAGTGAAATAGGAAATGATTCTAGGCTAGACTCAAGAGTCCAAGAACAAGAAAACTCTAAGATAAAACCTTGGAAATTTTAAGAGACAAGCAACAAAAGAATTTTTTAGAAAAGCATAACTCTAATTGGAATTTAATGAGACAACTCAAGTAATACTATGGGTTGTACCAACCTGCACAAGGAGGTTATGTTAGCTAAATTCAATTGCTAGAAGCCAAATTTCATAAAATTTGCATGTCATACAAGTTCATGTAATTTTGTGGTTCAAAGGAAATTTGAACTTGTAGCTTTTGTGACTTTGATTTGCTTCTAAATTCTATTTTGCTTTTACTTTTTACCACTTGATGTATTTTCTCTTGTGCTTTTGATTTTTTTTCAAAAAAAATTAAGCTTTTGTTTTTCTTAAAGAAATTCAATGAATCACTAAAAACAATGTATAACAATTATAAAATTTTCTTCTAACAACTCAATTAAAATTAGACATGAGAGTAGAATCAAAACAAGTGGTTATACAACACAAAAAACACTACAAACAAAAATTGACAAGAATCAAGACAAGAAAATTAGAAAAAAATATCAAGAACACATGAAAAAGATGAAGAACATGAACACATGAAATCACATTAAACTTAAAGGAGACACAAGGGTTATGTGGTGGAACATACAACAAGCCCACACCACCAAAAATCAAATGAAAACAACAAGAAACAAGGAATTGAAATGAATTTTCATTTTTGGATTTGGTGCAGTTTTTTTACCTTTGAAGAACTTTTAAAACTGAACTTGAAGAAGAATTCCACAAGGATTAGACTCTAGATACCACATGATGTAATGTCTACACCTATTAGACATTAAGTTTCCCAAATCTACCTTCTGCACTTTCATAATAATTTGGGGTTGTTTTTAAGCTTTTTAATTCAGCAATGGAAGATGGAAGAGGGGTTAGGGATGACAATGGATGACACCATGGAAAAGCTTTCCAATAAGCCTAGGAAGAATCACCACAATAGCATTGAGATGCCATTGATAAGACTCAAGAAGTTCTTACACAAGAACAAGAGAGAAACTCTCACAACAATTTTCAGAATTGTATTACTGAACCAAAGTTAGTTAGATTTAGTTTTGGCACTTTATAAAGGCCGCAAAATTACAAGCTAAATGTCACTAAATGTAAGAAAAATGCAAATTGAAATGAAGTGCAAATGAAGCTTGAAGTGCAAGCTTCTTCCAAAATGACCCTTGGCTGACCCAGCATGTGGAGTGCAGTTTTTATGCTGAACTAATCGATTAATTTGCACTTGTAATCGATTAAAACAGAGGTATTTACAATTTTTAGACTCATGTAATCGATTACAGATGTCTCGTAATCGATTAAAATAGACAAATCTTGTTTCTGTGTGAAACTGAAATGCTGGTAATCGATTACAGACTTAAGGTAATCGATTAAAATAGAGGAAAAGTTATTTACAAGTGTTTGTACTGAATTGGTGTGCTTCTTCAAGTTCTCCTTCTGGACCTTGAGCTTGCAATGGACCTCCATCATGTGGTCTTGAAGGGCTTGAGTTCAAGCTATTGTCATAAGTCCTTTAAATGTAACGACCTAAAATTATTCTAGATATTATATTTTTATTAGGGTTAAATTATTCTAGAATCGTTAGATAATTTTTATTACTATTTTATTTTTACTGAATGGATCCTAGTATAAATTCTAAAATGTATAAATTATAGAAGTTGTTAAACTGATATATATTATGCGTAGCCATAGTCCTTGTTACAAAAGTCCTTATTAAACAAGTACAGTATTTTCCATACACTAGCCTAGTTCATATCTTCATTCCTACACCACCACCAATCTAGGGCATCAAGGAAACTGACCATTGTTGCCATCTAAAAATAAATGAAACAAATCTAGTGAAAAATAAAATTTCTCAGTAGGCAAAACTAAACCACCAAACACGTTAGTAAGTTACTAATTCATCATAAAATAATTATGCAAATTATATGAATGCATGAAATGAATTTTCTCAGGGTGCACATGGCCTCTACATATCATACTGTATGTAGCTACCTACACCTCGTACTGGATGTAGATGCTGCGATCGTCTTACGCAAACATGCATAATTTATTCCATGTATCTGCACCTGGTCACTACATATCGTACTATATGTAGTATCAAATTTTGTTTCACAAATCTCGTGCTGGACTTGGAAACATAAATAAACATATCATTAATCAAATTCCATG
The DNA here is from genome assembly GCA_007407185.1 of Glycine tomentella. Classification (NCBI taxonomy): domain Eukaryota; kingdom Viridiplantae; phylum Streptophyta; class Magnoliopsida; order Fabales; family Fabaceae; genus Glycine; species Glycine tomentella. Next base: position 336,199 of record PYAF01000249.1, read on the forward strand.
CATAATGAAATCCATAACCAAAATACATATCACCTTATGGAAAAATATTGTTATCATAACATCATACGTACCACAAGCAAGGTTAAACCACCATACCATATTTAAGTAAGACCATTACCAACTTAGGCATGACCATTGAGTATCCTTAAGCTACAAAAAAATTATGTTAGTAATCTAACTAATAACCACAATATATTTTTCAAATAATTTCTAATTTCTTTAAACCTTCATAAGAAAATTATAACCTAGCATGCATCTTAATCTCCTTTCATCTACCACCTTACTACTTCATCCTCAAAGTTTAATCACTCAAGCATTTGAACCATTTAACTACATACCATTCAACCTCTACTTCTAGAATTTAATTCAAAACAGTCCCATAATAAAAATATGAACAAACAGCCCAAATGTTTCAAAATCACTTCCAAAGATCATCAAATGTAACTCCAAACATCACTAATATTTCAACCTATAAACCATCACCTATCCTATGGTTTAAATCCACATTTTCACATCATAAAATACCTTCAAATGACATGAAATTCCAGCCTAAATAATAACTATAAATCTGTACATTTAAATATGTAAATTAGTCCAAATAATTTCTTAACTAGAGATTGAAGCTTGCCTACCTCAAGTAAGTTTGATTCTTGAAAAGGAATGGAGTAAGGGCTGTCTTCTTTGGAGAATCCTCTAAGAAATGAAGCCTTGAAAGAAGAAAGTGGCTGATGGGTGAGGTGGTAGAAAGAAGGCACGGTTAAAACAAGCAAAGGAGGTAGAAAATAGAAAAGTTTGGTGCAAGAAGCAAGTAGTAGTATGATAGATCTTGGAGGCTGAAATTTACGTGCAAATTTTTTTGAATGCCAAGGCTATTTATATTACTTGATTTAGTTAGGATGGAAGGAAATTGGTTAGAAAGAAACTTAGTTAGTAGTTAATTAGGTTCTAGGTTAACTAAGCCATTACAAACTAAGAAAATATCTAGATTTTCCTAAGCTTGATTTTATGCCATGTGGAAAAGCATGGACATGAAACACAATCTGATTGGTGCTTATGTCTTGGCTGAAAAAAAAATTAGTTGCAAGATTCTCTCATTTAATGCTTGCTTTCCACCTTGAAGGCCACCTAGAAAGGTTGGTTCAAAAAGCTTATCTTCATTGACTTACCATTGACTTTGGGTTTACCACATTTTCTTTCTATTAGATCACTTAGCTGTGCCTATTATATTGTTGTTGCACATGAATACACTTCTAAATAGTCCAAATTTGAGCTGAATATTTGATTCCTTGGGCCAAAATTCCAAGAGTTACAAGTTGTGCTCAATCCAAAAGGTCCAAAAGGCTAGAAACACTTAACCAGATGAGGTTCGCTCATTGTTTATTATGTACCAATCTACTTGTCCAAAAATTCTCATCTTCTAGTATGTTAAACTAGACTTCCTGATATTTCTAACAAGGTACACATGCATTATTTGGAGTTATAAAACTCTAGCTATAACAATTTTAATTTAGACTTCAAAACTGCCAGTAAGCTGAGAAATTCCACACTGACATCTCTTAATGTTTTAATTACTGAAAGTAGTACACAAACTAGATGTATCTGACATTTTTATATGTTGTAGTAGATATCTATATCTTTAATTCCATATATCATACACTAAATTTGGATAAGAATTGAGAGAGAAATAAATTTCTCAATTCGGGTGGCAGAAATGGAAGTTTTGGGTAACTTATGTTCAAATAAAATTTATCATATTCTTCTTGTATCCAACTCTTATCCTACTTCCATAATTAAATCATAAATATAACTCATAAAATAATTTTGAGGATGTTACATTAAATCTCGCCAAAGGAAGTGCTTCAAGCTCTCCTTCTAGACCTTTGGCTTGGAATGAACCTCCATCAAAAAGATGCAACTGTAAAATAATCTTTAGAAGAAAACACAGCTTCAGCCTACACCATAAATTATTAAAATCAAACACCAAACTACAATCATGTAGCAAATAAAAAGTAAATGAATTTATGTTGCTAGACAAACTGTTTCTTAGGCGACACAATAAACCAAGTGAACAGTATCTGGACTAAATATACTTGGTCCCTTTGGAAAGGGTCACGACAATTTGCTAAAACAGCAACATATTCATTCATGTCAAGATATACTTTCCACATATCTCGGCCTTCATCATTGATAGACACCTACTAAATTATCAAATATATAAGCAGTAGCAATTACAACCAAGGCAATTAGATCCAAAATTCAGAAACAACATTCAAATAACACAAACCTGAAAGATGGAGTTTTCATCATAAGCATAAAACAAACCAGTCGTGGCATCACTACACAATCCTATAATACCCATTGATCCTAAATCAGAAGTTTGATCAAATTGAAGTTCCTAAATGATCTTCTCGCTAATTCTGTTTACAACATAGAATTGTTCAAATAATTTAGCTAGCATGGATAAAACTCTTTAAAATTTAGATTGTGCATGGCACATGCACTATGATGTAAACAAAACTATGATACATAAGTGCATACACACCTTGACCTTATTCCCTAAAAGCAACAACAAATGGAATTCAGACAAAGCCATTGAACTTGGTTTAACTAATTCAGCTCTTTTAGACAATTTGGAGTAGTCCAAAAGAGCCTTGTTCTCAATAAAATTTTCATTTCGACTTGAAGAGCTGCCAAAAGTATGAGATAGGTGAACATGTTCCTAAAAATTCAATATGGATGGATTCAAAAAACAATAATAAGAACCATTCATTAAGCACATATAGCATGTTTTAAAATGAGGTTTACAGAATCATGACCCACATAGTGAACATGTTCTAAATCAATATCCATTATTGATGAAACAGACAACAAAGTCCAGAGCTGTCAAAAGTGTGAGAAAGGTGAATATTATAAAAATTCAATATGGAAAATTCACAAAACAACAATAAGAACCATTCATTAAGCACATATAGCATGTTTTGAAATGAGGTTTGCAGAATCATGACCCAGATAGTGACCATGTTCTGAATCAATATGCATTATTGATGAAACAGACAACAAAGTCAAGAGCTGTCAAAAGTGTGAAAATGAAAATAGAAGATGATGTTGCTACAGGAGTAGTACAGAAGTAAGCTGAAATAGTAGGGTAGAGCTGAAAACGAAGGTAGGAGATCATGTTGTTCAACGCGCTAGTAAGGTTTGGTAGAGAAGTAGTAGTAGAAGCAAGCTACAGTAGTAAGGTAGGAGATGATGTTGCTGAACGCACGGATAACCTTCTAAGCTTCCTAGCTCGGGAGGTCCATGCCACCAACGATAGGCCTGTCCTCGACATGCAGCCTCTCGTTGTGGTCCATGCCACCAACAGCATTGGCGGTGCAAGTGTTCTTGTAGCATTGACTACAAATGCATTTTCATTGCATCATCCACACATTGTTCTCCTCGCGTCGACGAACTCAAACAAGAATGATCCACCACAAAAGAAAGAAGGAGAAGGTGAAATTGGCCTCGACTCCACCAACCACCGCCATTCAAGTTACAAATCCAGAATCAACGCATAATTTCTCACCATTTTTAGATCTGAAAAAAACTCGGATCTAAAAGAAAAAAAAAGAATCAAATTCATGAAGGATCTCATTGTCGTTATGCTTTAAGACCATAAAGGTCTAATGCGCACATGCAAATAATAAAGCGCCCATAAGAGTGTTAAGTCTGGCTGTGTCCAAGTCACATTGGATTGTACCAAACAATTAAATCCTTAAGGTTTTGATGTTAACAAAGTATAAATTCTATGTATTACCTTTCATGCTTAAGTTACAGGTTCATATTTATCTCTATGAGATACAAGCAGAAAAACATGAACAGAAAGGTTCTGGATGATAGACGAATTATCAATCACTCAACGAAAATGCTTCTGTGTGTAGCCCTAAGAAGACAAGTGCTTTAGCACTTGGCTCGCAATACAAAAGTATGGAACAATTACTCGATCCTCAAGAACTGAAAGTAATCACAAGAAAGTAATGTCCATAGGCTCAATAAGAAACTCGTGCCATAGTGCACAAAAGGAAAGACTTAAATTGTCTTGTCTCTACATTCTTAATTCCTTTTGTCTTATGCTGTCAACGTTTCCTTTGAAGATATGCTGCAAAAAGTGTTTGTGGTCCCCACGCTTTCTCTACATAATAGAGACCTCGTGTCAAATGCCAAAGTTATTAGACAACAACTGAGATCTCTCAACAAATCAAAGCTCTGAAGTCTATATAAATCTTGAAGATGTTTGTGTTAATGTTATCGAATTACAAGAGAACATTCTAAGACAAAACGAACAAGTGTTGAAAAGTTGTCAACCCATTGGACCAAAGAAACTTGAGCGAATTGAGTGAATCTTAGCTCTGCTAAGTTAGCAAGTTTCATTGTATTCAAACTTACTATGTAAAAAATATTTGAGTTATTATAATAAATTTTCTATTAAACATATATTGTTTGTGAAAGCTAGGAGTGGCTTAGTGAAAAAGAATATTTGGGTCTTAATATCAGGCTAAGAGTGACCTAGAGAGTACTCATTGTAGCCAGAAATGGCATAGAGAATACTTGGTTGTAATAAAAAATTTGATTAATGGACCCTTCGAGGTCTGAAGGAGAACTAAACGTAGCCCAAGAGTTGGGGTGAACCAGTATAAAACCTTTGTGTTTCCATTAACGCTTCTATATAACTTGTTCTTTTCTTTAAGTCACTTCTACATTATCATATCCAAGTTTTGTGAACTTATTTTCTAAGCACAAAGTAATTTCGAACCCCTTGGATGAAACCCTTCGTCCATTGATATCTGTTGGAGAAAAGCTTTTGATAGTTTTTGAAAGACTAAGTTTTTATCCTTCACACTATTCAACCCCCTTTCTTGTGTGTTTCAGGTACTTCAGTTGGTATTAGAGCTTGGCCTCAAGGTTGAGCTCCTAATAGAGTAGAGGAAAGAAAACCCTCCTGAAACAATGGAAGAAGGATATGCTGTGAACAAGCCCCCATGTTCAAGGGAGCCAACTAAGACTATTGGAAGGAAAAAATGATTACCTTTTTTGAATCCACTCACATTGATATGTGGGATGTTGTAGAAAAAGGAAATCATATTCCTTTAGATGCTTAGAGAAACGAGATCCCCAAGGAAAGATAGACGGATGAACATAAGTCCAAAATTCTTCTCAACTCTTAAGCAAGAAATGCTATGTTGTGCGCTCTATCTCAAGAAGAGTATTCCAAAGTTCACAGCTTTAAAAGCGCCAAACATATGTGTTTGTCTGAGGTAAAATGTAACAAGTTGAGCCTTCTGACACATAAGTATGAACTCTTTAGTATGGAAGAGGGAGAAGATATCTAAACCATGTTTGGATGCTTCCAAACCATTATGAACGTGCTTTGCTCTCTAGGTAGACATTATGATAATTATATTCACATTGATAAAATCTTATGAAGTTTATCTAGATTACATCATTAAGAACCATTAAGAATCTTGATTCAGTGACTCTTGAAGAGCTCGTCGGAATCCTTAAAGTCCATGAGCAAGAGCTTTCTCAAGATGAAGGAACAAAGAAAGGGAAATCTCCAGCCCTTTTGGTTCGAAGACCAAAATGCAACTCTATGTCCAAAGAGTCATCGTTCAAAGCCTTTGTCATGAATAATGCTTCAGAAGAAGAATCCAATGATGATGACTCTAATGAAGAAGATGATGAACTAAGTCTGATCACAAGAAATATCAGAAAGATATGGAGAAACAATAACTCCTTTAGGTTCAATGGATTATCCAAAAGATCCTTCCAAAAGAAAGAGAAAAGTCTAATCATTTGCTATGAGTGCAAGAAGCTAGGGCACTTCGAGTCAGAATGTCCTGACCTTGAAAAGCCAAAGGATAAGAAGAAGAAATTCTTCAAGTCCAAAAAGAAGAGCCTCATGAGCACTTGGGAGGACTTAGACAATTCCTCATCTGACGAGGACAGTCAGGAAGAAGCTAACCTATGTCTAATTGTTGATGTGTCAGACCCTGTAACACCCTGACATTTTGATAACTAAAAATAGACGTTTGATGTATTTCTTGTGTTATTTGATTATTTGATTAGTTTAGATTAGTTGAATTGTCGTGTAAATTATCCTTGTGCAATTTTTTGGTGTGAATATTAAGTTATGTGGAGTTTGTTTGATCTCTGTTGAAATGTGTGATTGATAGTTTGACCCAAAACCTGTTTCAGTAAAACCACAAGCTCGAACTCATTAACCGTTGGATTTCCTTAAAATTTTGACAATAGGTTCACAACCCATCTCTTCATGTTTTGACCATTGCGATTTGCAAAAATAACAACGTTTGATGTCCCTCTAAACACGACCAGCGCGCTAAGCGCAATTCCAAACAGAGAGAATTGCGTTGAGCGACATGAGCTCGCTAAGCGGGCACCGTTGCTTGTAATCGGACCACCGCACGAAGAGGAACACTTTAATCAAATGTTAACTAGGCGATGTTATATCCCTATTTTGCAGTAGTGTAACCCACAAGGATGAGTCTTTTGATACCTTTTATAAAACCAATGTTAACTTAGTCATCTTAATTATGAATATGCCACCGCGTTTTTGTTAACATCGGTTTGATTGAAAACCGATGTTATCTAGGCAATGTTATATCCTTATTTTGTAGTAGTGTAACCCACAAGATGAGTCTTTTGATACATATTATAAATTCTGTAAAAAGATTCAACACAAAAAAGGCATCTGCATCTCTTAAATCAGAAGTGATCATGGGGGAGAGTTTGAAAATGATCTTTTTGATAAGTTCTATGAAGAGAATGACATTCGCCATAATTTTTCCACTTAAAGAACACCACAACAGAATGAAGTTGTTGAGAGGAAAAATAGATCTCTTTAGGAATTGGCAAGAACAATGCTTAACGACCATTCAACTCCCAAAAACTTTTGGGCTGAAGCAGTAAACATTGCATGTTATTTACAGAACATAATTTATATAAGGCAAATCTTAAAGAAGACTCCCTATGAATTATGGAAGGGACGTACTCCCAACATTTCTTACTTTCACCTATTTGGATGTCAATGTTTCATCTTAAACACCAAGGATAACCTTGGAAAGTTTGACTCCAAATGTGATTCTGGAATCTTACTTGGATACTTTGAATCATCCAAGGCAGAGTGTTCAACTCCAGGACCTTGATTGTGGAAGAGGCCATTCATTAAGATTTAACGACAACAAGCCTGATACTACAATGTTAGAGCTGGATAAGTCTTTTGCAAAGATGAAAATAGAAAACATCAAGAAATCTGTTGTTGCATCCAGTCAAGACAAACATGCATCCAACTCACCACTGGACGATCAACTTGAAGAAATCATAGAACCAATTGGACATTTGTTGAAGAAACATTATCTAGAGTCCAAGATGATTGGTTATCCTAAGGAGAAATTCTAGACAAGGAACTCTCTCAAGCATACAACATTACTCTTAGACGATGCTATATCTGATGAGTACTGGGTTAAAGCAATGCAAGAAGAGCTAGACCACTTTCAGAAGAATGATGTATGGAATCTTGTAGAACTCCCCAAAGGAAAATATGTTGTTGGAGCAAAGTGGGTGTTTAGAAACAAGCTGGACGAAACAGGTAAGGTTGTGAGGAAAAAATATAGGCTTGTCGCTAAAGGCTACTCACAACAGGAAGATATAGGTTATATTGAAACCTTTGCTCTTGTTGCTCGTCTATAGGCAATACACATTTTGCTATCCTTTGCAGCTCGACATGGTATGATGTTGTATCAAATTGGACGTAAGAAACAAATTCCTCAATGGTATTATTAAGGAAGAAGTCTATGTGGAACAACCTCTTAGGTTTGAGAGATCTATCTACACTCGTCATGTTTTCAAACTCAATAAAGCCTTGTATGGTTTAAAACAAGCTCCTCGAGCTTGGTACGAAAATTTAAGTTCCTTTTTAATTGAAATTGGCTTTATAAGAGGGCAGGTCGATACTAATTTGTTTCACAAAGGTTATGGAAATCAATTCCTAATTGTCCAGATATATATGGACGATATCATATTCGATGCTACTAATTACTCTGTGTGTGAAGATTTTCCAAGCTTATGCAGGCAGAGTTTGAAATGAGTATGATAGCAGAATTGAAGTTTTTTCCTTGGACTTCAAATCAAGCAAGCAGATGAAGGCATATACATACATCAAACCAAGTACGTGAAAGAACATCTGAAGAAGTTCAAGATGGACGATGCAAAGCATATGAAAACCCCCATGCATCCAACCATTGTACTTGGACTGGGTGATGAATTAAAGAAGGTGGACGAAAAGACATATATAGGAATGATAGGATCTCTTTTGTATCTCACTGCGTCTGAACCTAACATTATGTTTGTAACGACCTAAAATTATTCTAGATATTATATTTTTATTAGGGTTAAATTTTTAAGAATCGTTAGATAATTTTTATTACTATTTTATTTTTACTGAAGGTTCCTAGTATAAATTCTAAAACGTATAAATTATAGAACTTGTTAAACTGATATATATTATACGTAGCCACAATCCTTGTTACAAAAGTCATTATTAAACAAGTACAAGATTTTCTATACACCAGCCTAGTTCATATCTTCATTCCTACACCACCACCAATCCCGGGCATCAAGGAAACTGACCACTGTTGCCATCTAAAAAAAATGAAACAAATCTAGTGAGAAATAAAATTTCTCAGTAGGCAAAACTAAACCACCAAACATGTTAGTATGTTAGTAAATCATCAATATAGTCAAATGAATCCATAAAAATAATTATGCAAACTATATGAATGCATGAAATGAATTTTCCCAGGGTGCACATGGACTCTACATATCGTACTATATGTAGCTACACCTCGTACTGGATGTAGATGTTGCGATCGTCTTACGTAAGCATGCATGATTTATTCCATGTATCTACACCTGGTCACTACATATTGTACTATATGTAGTATCAAATACTGTTTCACAAATCTCGTACTGGACTTGGAAACATAAATTAACATATCATCAATCAAGATCCATTCATAATAAAATCTATAGGATATCCGGGATGCCTGTTAGCTTGAGAGGGCAGCCCGGCTCAGCCCAGTCATCATTGAATCTAGTCTCTATCTGGGATGTATTGATAGCTTGAGAGGGCATCCCGGCGCAGGCCGGTCATCAAGAGGCTAGTCTCTAACCTGGATGCCTTGATAGCCTTTTTGCAACCCGGTCTTGTTCCTGATAGGGCAACCCGGCGTCGGCTGGTTTCTGCTCTCATCAGCAGGATTGTCTCTATCTGGGATGTCTTGATAGCGAGAGTGCAGCCCGATCAGGTCTTTGAAGACAGCCCGGCTCGTCCTCTAGTGCTTTTTGAGAACTACTCATTTCTTGTAGATGACGTGTCTATTTTTGCTTTTAGCGGGGTATGCCTCGTCTATCTTGTATATCTATTTAGGTTTAATAGAATTTACATTTTTCCCAAAAAAATACATACCACCTTATGGAAAATAATTGTTATCATAACTTCATACGTACTATAAGTATGGTTAAACCACCATACCTTATTTAAGTAAAATCATTACCAACTTAGGTATGACTATAGAGTATCCTTAAGCTACAAAAAAAATCATGTTAGTAATCTAACTAATAACCACAATATATTTTTCAAATAATTTCTAATTCCCATCAAAATACAAAATATGATTGGATTAATCTTTCGAAATAAGAAAATCAACATTTATCTAAGTAATAGATACAAATTAACTAGGTTTTAAGGCAAGTTTATAAACAAAGTTAATGAAATCAAAAGATAAGTGTCATCATTGAAACATGATTTTAACTAAAATATGGTCCTTATGACCATCATGAATACAATTGATTTGGATGTATTTCACAGCATTTTGGAGCTACTCTAAATATATCGAATCCATAGGATATTCTTAGGTTTTGGAATGGCTGATTAGTAGATGCCTCTAATCATGGTTAAATCGTTATCGTGAACATAAGTTTAGTATCGAAGGCATTGTCTTCCTTCGCATATGGCCAATGATGTGTAAATTGGGGTTGAGTATGGTCGTTGTTAAGACAGCGGTGCTACAAAAGACGAATTTGTGGGGCTCAACTATAAAATTAGGCTTAGAAGGCCCAATTATAAGGAGACTCATTGTACACATGTAATAAAAATTTGAAGTTGTAGACATGTTATTTATTTTTTTTAACTTTGGAAGGGTGATCGTTGATGTTATTTATTTTTTATGCGAATTTTTGTTGAAGTCTTTCATGTGATATTGACTTAAAATTCATTTTAAATGCAAACAGATTTTTGTGATAACTGCATGATTTTTATGTTTATTTTAAAATGCAAATTGATTTTAGTTTTTTAAAATGTAAATTATCATACAAAGTGATTTTAAATGCAATTTTATTTTAAAATTAATTTGTGTTCATATCTGCATGATTTTTGCGAGTGTCACATTTTCGACATGCACATTATAAGTCACTGGATGGATTATTACTATTTTTTTACTAAAGATATTGATATTGTTACTGAAATAATTAAATAATATACAATGAAAAAAAATATTAATCGCAGAAAAGCCTTAACATAATAAACAATTCCATCAATGTTAACAATTAAAAGAGATAATTTGTCTTAATATTACTACACCGATGGAGTAATTAAAATCCATATGATTAATGGAGATGGTGAATAAGAAAGACTGCGCATACGATAGTGATGACTAGCTGAACCTAACAAACTGGAGATAATTTCTCTTAATATTACTACACCGATCGAAAAAATAGAAAGCTACAACAAAAGAACTAAAAAAAGACGCAACTTACCATGGGTGATATTCCCGGCGAAGGGATAAAATAGCTAGTCACCTCCCAACAATGATCCCATCAGAAATTTTACACCCCAATCGGAAAGTTTAGGCAACAAAACTACTTTCTCTCATTGAAAGGTTTTTATTGTTGCAAACCCAGTCAAATACACTCGGGTTCCACTCGCTTTCTTTTTACTATTCAAAAAAAATCATTTTATCAAAAGTAAAAAATTATTCTTTATTTTATTATCATATTTATTTTTTATTAAATTGTTAATTTAACAAGTTCTTGATTAAATTAGAGACTTATTATCATTATAGAGATTATGATAATGAGAAATAAATATTTTATAATTTTAATCTAAATTATTTTTTATTGTAAAATTATTGTCAATAAGACAATCCGGATAGATAAATATATATATATATATATATATATATATATATATATATATATATCATGTGTGTGTCCTTATGGTTACGTGATCATTGAATTGACTCAATTGAAAATTTCTAGTGGTTAATATTATCTTAATATGTCAATGGAAAATTGTCAACAAGAAATATAATAGTTTCTTTTGACATGCATTATATTTTAATTTCAAGCACCTAATGTTTTAGGGCACTAGTTGAATGAATATTGTTTATGATTAAATACTTGTATAATTAATAATTAATCAATAATGAATTTGTCAACTCTTGATAATGAGTTTGAGCTCTATGATATAATTAAAACCTTGGACAAGACAATTGAATTAAAAAATAAAAGAGTTTCTTAAGTCATCCATTGATTAAATGTGTTAACTTATTATATTTTGACAATAATATTATACTCTAGAGTTAACCTTGAGCTATAAATGATGGAATAAAATATTACGTTATTTTTCTATTGATTCTTGAAGGTAAAAAATGTTATTTCATGTTATCCGGATGTTAAGGAGTGTTGTTAGACGTCTACCTTTATTAGTAAATTAATCATGATTAATTTACTATCGATTTAGTATTGAATCTACGCGGTCACACACAAACAAGTATTTTAATCTTTGCAAAAGAAAATAATTTATTTGATAATTAAATTAGAGAATTTAATTTAATCAAATAAATATTTTAGTGGAATATTGTTATATTGTTTGCTAGAACCAAATTTATAATTAATATAAACAAAGAGTATTATTATTTTATAAATGTAGAAGTTGTCCACAAAATAAGAATAAGATTTTATTGCTATCAAATAATGTGATTAGTTACCGTAGTTAGTCATGTGATATTTGAGAATTATCTTTGCCTTGTATTAAAAAGCTTCTTAAGATAAAAGATATGAAATAGTTTTTATTTTCAAATATAAAAGATAAAGAGATATGAAATTATTTTATAAAATTTCTCATTTTTTTAAGGTCCAAATTGATATCTCTTTAACATTATAAATAGAAATATTTAAATGGGAACAAAGTGTATCAGACACGAACTAGAAAAAGGTTCAAGCCTAATTTCTAGACCTGAAAAGTAGAAAGAAAGTTTGCTCTTTAAAGTTTTACTTATCAATGAATTGATAACAAAGATTGATCTTGATATGGATACAAATAGAGTCTTCAGATCATTGAAGATTCTTTTTTTCTTTCAAGAACACACATCCAGGTACATAAATTTTGTAACACCCCCAAATTTGTGGAACCACAGTCAATTACTAATGTAAAATGTTAATTAGAAACAATACAAAAATTTAGGAAAAATGACGAAAATACCCTTGGACATTTTAAAAATGACCAAAATGCCCCTAGGTATTTTAGCAAAATATTTTAAGGAGAAAATTTCATAAATACCCTGGGATATTTTAGAAATTACAAGAATACCTTGAGGATGACAATTGCAGAGATACCCTGAACATTTGTTGGAAATGACGATTATACCCCTAGGTGAATGATGAAATTACCAAAATACCCTTTAGGTCAAAAAATGACCAGATGGCTTTAGAAATTTGTGGAAGTCTGAGTATTGGATAAAATACTTTTAGATAACAAATTATCTACATGGTTGGTGGCAGAGAATCATAAACAGTAATTTCTAGGAATTTTGGAAAATAGTTTGAAAAGAGCTTAATATAGACTAACTCAGGTATCAGAAAATTATAAGAAAAGTATGGACATAATCTACAGAATTTTCTCTTAATTGTGGGAGAAATAAGTGTTCTAAATAAATTGGTTTAGTAATTTTAATCATTCAAGGCAAAATGGACCAATAGGAAATTAGAATCTAGCTATTATAGGTAACAAAGGAAAGTTGGATTTATTTGGATTTCTAAATAAAGCCTTGACCATATGATGCAAGATCAATGGAGGAAAACTCTAAGAAACTTCAAGAATGGACACATGGATGCT
>PYAF01000249.1:373368-387689 GCA_007407185.1 Glycine tomentella
ATTATACTCTAATTTATTGATGGATTTTATTATAATTAAACCGTGGAGAGAGAATTCGTTCATGATATAAACGACTAATAGAATTTGCAAGCAAAGCGAAAAGAAATTTTTATGAAATTTATAACTAAGATAATTCTAATACAAAGTGGACACGAGATTTCATCTAAAATCAATCAAGCACGAGAGAGCAAAGAGAGGCATTACACCAACCACACGGTACAACAAATGCAAGGGTGAGTTTATCTTACCAAAAATAACAAGTACCATATAACACTAATCAAAAGAGAACAACAATAACAACTCCAACCATTCCTAAAATTAATCGGTTACACACCCCCATGCAACAACTAGTTATCCACTTTTCCACAATTCAACACAATTATGCTCAGAATGATACATGCACTTGACTCAACTCTCAGAATGCAATGTGGTATCATCCTCATGGAAATAGCCTCTCTCAGGAAAATGATGCAGTAGCTCATCGAGGTCACCCTGTCGTGCACTGGTCGCTCCCCCCATGGTGATCAGTCCTGAGTCTTAAGGGAGTTCCAAACAGAGTGATTTCCCCTAGTACCCCTGGTACTTACTGTCCATCATTCTATTTCCATCAATGCAACATGAAGTATGAAACAGGAGCATCATCAATGAATGACCATGGCTAGGAACAAATCCTTCCCCGCAAGGATGACCAGTCATGCACCCTCCCATGTACATACATATCATACCAATGTGGGCTCACCGATGCACTGACCGTGGCTAAGAACAAATCCTTCCCCGCAAGGATAACCAACCGATCACTGCACCTCATGTGTACATATACAACATACAACCATTGGGCACCATCAATGCATGACCTGGCTAGGAACAAATTCTTCCCCGCAAGGATAACCAGTCATGCACCCCCTATAGGTATCCATGTATATCCACATCATACAATGACAACCATGGGCACCATCAATGCATGACCTGACTAGGAACAAATCCTTTCCTACAAGAATAACCAGTCATGCACCCCCATGGGTGTCCGTGTATATTCACATCATACAATGACATTGTTCACATGCATATCACATCATCTCAATATCATTATCATACATATTAAACTCATCTCATTTCAACATCATCAACCACATCAACATTATCTTATTTGAACATTGTCAACCACATCATGATTATCTTATTTAAACATCACCAACCACATTAGTAACATCTCAATTTCAATATCATCAACATCATTTTATTTCAATATCATCATCATAAACATCAATATTCAACATCATCAACTATATCAACATTATCTCATTACATCATTATCAACCCAATCACATTATCCCATTTAAACATCATCTCATTCATTCACAATCCATATTACCATGAGACTGGTATTTTAGGAAAATTCTAAATTAAAGAAGACGAATACAATATAGAAAATACACTCTTATGCCCATTTAAAAATTTACTAGAGAATTAAATAGGAGGGCGCATTATAAAATTTCGGGAAGAGTCTCCTCTGTAATTAAGACTTTTTCCAAAAACGCAATCATTACAACAACAGCATCATTCACAGTTTTATCCATCAACACGCAAATTCATCGCATCCCATTAGTTAAAAACACAGTTTTTCTTGAAAACGAACACACAACAGGAACCAACATACATCAATCATAAATACATCACATCCCATTATTTAAAAATGTAGTTTTTCCTTGAAAACCAACACATAACAAGGGCAAGTAGATATCCTCATAGTTGGACTCTCTGTCACCCAACTATGGTACCAAAACTATAACTAAATAATAAACTCCCCTTACCTAACTAGGAGTTCTCCCTATTACAGCCTAGCAGTGTTGTTTCGTGATTCTTTGAATATGCATGCTTGTCCGAACGCAGAGCTCTATATACCAAATTGAAGATAATTTCGTATAGATTTCAAAGGTAAGGTCAAAATTAACATTTGGGGTCAAAAATCCACTCAAATCGAAAAGGGGCTACACGGTGTTTTGAGAGTTCACATCAAAAGATATTATTTTGAAATTTTGATTACACCAATGCGATCGAGGTTCAACAAGGATCACGGAAATGACATCAATTTCATAAAAATGAGACCTTTACAACATCTCATTTTCAAAGGATTTTCAAAGGAAGTGGTAAAACTCCCAACAACAGTACCTAAAACACAAGAGGCACTAAGAAAAGCTTAAACTAGCTAGAAGAAGACAAAGGAAACCACGATTACCTCAAGGAAATCAAGAAAGAAGGATTTGGAGCTTTGTTCTCTACCGAAACTTCGAGATGAGTTTTGAAGATTCTGCTTTGATTAAAGTGTTCATCTTTGTGCGGTGGTCCAATGGCAAGAAACGACGACTCGTGGCGGTCACCGGTGACGGTGGCTGGTGGAGGAGGAGGGGGTCTGGTGCTGTTTGGGGGAAGAAGCATGAAAAATCAAGATTTCACATTGCTGCATGCTTTTAAAACCGACTTGACTCGCCCAGACGAGCCAAAATGCCCGCAAAATTATTATCCCACGCTTCAGATGTTACGTAGCCAATCCCAACGACAAAAGTTACATATGTGGGTTAGGAGCCTACCTTTAAAATTTGAAGGCGATCTAACAGTTAACCAATCCAAAATTGTGATTTTACTAAAATAGGTTTTGGGTCAATTTCAATTAATCTAAACTAATCAAATAGTCAAATAACACAAGAAATTCATCGAACATCTATTTTCGATTATCGAAATTTCAGGGTGTTACAGTTCTTGGTTGAACCCAAATTGATTCTTATCAAGAAAGATTGCCTTTGTGGTGAATCCTCTTGAACTTATCGTTCCTATAAAAATCGTGGCGTTATTCATTACCATCCTCTACTCTTCCCCACCTCTTTATCTATAAGTTCTACTATCTATTTCATTGGTGTCTATAATTTGGCCTCTGGAAATGATCCAATCCAAGCATTCATGCCTTGGTAGTCATCTTGTTGTAAAAGTTTCCTTTTTATAAAATTGATGTTGTTTTCGTGACCTTCGTTGAACCTCAGTCACATTGGCGTGATTGAATTTTCAAAATGACGTTTCTTTGATGTAGCTCCAAAAATACCATTTTAGCCCTCTTTAAATTTGAGTGGGTATTTGACCCTGAATGTTAATATTAACCTTGTCTTCGAAATTTATACTAAATTATCTCCGATTTGGTATATAGAGCTCTGTGTTTGGACCAAAGGACGTGAACCAGAGAGATCTCAAAAAGGATGTCGCAAGGAGCTAATAGAGGGATATAGATAATAAGCTCCCTGGCCCCCAACTATGGTATCTAAACTATCGCCAAAATGATAAACTCCTCTTACCTAACTAGAAGTTCTCCCTATTACAGCCTATCGGTGTTGCTTCGTGATCCTTCAACTACGTGTGCTTGCCCAAACGCAGAGCTCTATATACCAAATCGAAGACAATTTATTATAGATTTTAAAGACAAGGTCAATGTTAACAGTTGGGGTCAAATATCCGCTCAAATCAAAAAGGGGCTATGTTTTAGGAGTTCACATCAAAAGACATCATTTTGAAATTTTGATTACACCAATGTGATCGGGGTTCAACAAGGATCACAAAAATGACATCAATTTCATAAAAGAAGACTTTTACAACATCTCAATTTCAAAAGGTTTTCAAAGGATGTGTAAAACTCTCAATAACGGTATCCAAAACACAAGAGACACTAAAAGAAGCTTAAACTAGCTATGAGAAGTCAAAAGAAACTAAGATTACCTCAAGAAAACCAAGAAAGAAGGATTGGGAGCTCCGTTCTCTACCGAAACTTAGAGATGAGTTTCGAAGATTCCGCTTCGATTAAAGTGTTCCTCTCCGTGCGATGGTTCAATGGCAAGAAACAGTGGCTCGTGGAGGTCACCGGTGGTCTTGGGTGGTGGAGGGTGATGGTGGGAGGTTGGGTGGTGGTTTGGGAGAGGAAAAAGGCCATGTTTTTGTCATTTACGCTGCTGGTACTATTTAAAACCGACTTGAGTCACCTAGACGAGCTAAAATGCCTTCCAAAATTTGTCTGGGTGAGTTGATCCAATTTTAAAATTTTGGGTTCAGTGAAAAATTCATTTCTCACGTTTTGGATGGTTTTTCGACAATCCCAACGGTCAACATCGAAATATGTGGGTTAGGAACCTAACTTTAAAATTTTAAGGGGATCCAACGGTTAACCAATCTATAATGGTGATTTTACTAAAACATGTTTTTGGGTCAAACTCGAAATTACACAATTTCAGCGCAATTCAACAAACTCCACAAAACTTGACATCCACATTAAGCAATTGCACATGGATAATTCACATAACATTTAAATTAATCTAAACTAATCAAATAATCAAATAACACAAGAAATATATCAAACATTATTTTCAATTATCGAAATTTCAGGGTGTTACAAGGAGATTTTATTGTTTTTTTACAGCTTTTGATACAATAGTTGGGCTCAAGGAACCTAATTATGGGGATGTATGCTTATCCCTGTTGTGTGCTAGTTTTCAAGAAAACTGGGTTTTAAACTAATAGGATGTGATATATTTTTTATTGATGAATGAAATTGTGAATGATGTTGTTGTTGTAATGATTAGAATTTTTGGAAAAGTCTTAATTACAGACGAGACTCTGCCCAAAATTGTATATATGTTCTTCTATTTAATTCTTTATTAAATTTTAAATGGGCATAAAATTTGGTTTTGTATACCATAGTTCTCCTCTTTAATTTATAATTTTCCTAAAAGATCAGTTTCATGGTATTATGGATTGTTGTTGTAAGAGATTTGTGTTGCCTGAAAACCTAGAGAATGTGAATCCTATACATGAATTTATATGTATATACGTGGAATGTGATTGCTTGTGATGTTGATGATATTGGGATGAGATGATTGTTGATGTTGATGATGACATTGAGATGAGATGATGTTGATGATGTCATAGTGATGGATGTATGTTGTGTATGTACTTGGGGGTGCAGTGACTTGTTGGATATCCTGGAGAGGGAAGGGGGTTGTTTTAAAAATTTCAAGCATCCCTGAAGAAGGAAGGATTTTGCTTAGAATTTTTAACTATTCACATTCAGTGCATTGATGGTGTTCATGTTTCATATTTCATAATTGCATGAAAATGGTATAAACTTTGTCAGTAAGTACCTGTGATTTTCATGAGGGATAATGCGGGTACTAGGGGACATATCACTCGACTTGGAACTCCCTAGAGACTCGTGCTAATCAACATGGGGAGTTGCCTGTGTACGACAGTGTGACCTCGACAATTATTGCCTAGTTTTCCTAAGTGAGAGTGTTATGTGGACACACTTAGACTATTTCCTGACGAATGACATCAAATTGCATTTGAGAGTTGAGTCAGTGCATGCATCATTCTGAGCATAATTGATTTGAATTGTGGAAAAAGTTGATGACAAGTTTTGTTAAGTGTATGTTGAACTGATGGATTATTGAGAATGATTGTAGTTATTATTATTGTTTTCTTGCTAATCATTGTCATATGATGTTTGTTGATCTTGTATAATAAACTCACCCTTGCAATTTTGTACCATGTGGTTGGTACCTTGATGATCGCGAACCTTTGTTTGTGGGAGCAAATAAGCAGCGATAGGTGATGTTGGATGGAGATCCTTTTGTTAGAGCCGTCAAGCCCAAGCCGACGTGATAACATTGAAATTTATTTTGAGAGAGAGTTGTGTTTTGTTATCAACTCTTTCTTAATTGGTTCCTTGATTTTTTTTATTGGGTATGTAAATCTCAAGCTTATACATGTAAAAACTGAATTATGTTCTAACATATGAATGATGTATAATTGTTTAATATATATATATATATATATATGTGTGTGTGTGTGTGTGTGTGTGTGTGTATTTATTTATTTATGTATTTATGCGTTGTCTAGTGAGTGTATTATCATGAAAAATCTATCCTAATTTTCATAATCAAATTAATGGAGTTTTCATTTAAAATTGAAATTACACATTTAGAGTTGTAATATTATAGCAACGAGGCAGGTCATTACAGTCATCGAATAACAACAACATTTGATGGGAGTGACTAAAAATAATGACAAACATAGTTTAGGAACTAAAATTGATCAAAAAAATGTTGAGGGACTAAATTAAATTTTGTTAAAAGATGAGATACTAAGACCCGTCAAAAAAATGTTAAAAGACATAAATGAATTTTATGA
Organism: Glycine tomentella; assembly: GCA_007407185.1. Lineage (NCBI taxonomy): Eukaryota > Viridiplantae > Streptophyta > Magnoliopsida > Fabales > Fabaceae > Glycine > Glycine tomentella. The sequence continues at coordinate 379,591 of PYAF01000249.1, forward strand.
AAAGATGAGAGACTAAAAATAGTTTAGAAAAAAAAATACATGTGGATGTCACGTCATACTAGTTAACGACATGATAACTCACGTGTAGGGACAGAGACAAATCTACTTTGTGGAGGAAGGGAGCAATTGCCCCCACTAATATTTTATTTATTTTTTCTTAATATAAACTTCATTTATAGTTATAAATTATCTTTATAATTTAAAATTTAGTTAAAAAAATTTATAATATGAGTTTTGTCCCCATAACTAAAATATTTTGGATTCGTCACTACTCACGTGACATACAACTACCACGTCATCATCACTTAGCAATGATACTTGATGGTGGGGACAAAAAATATTAACAGAGAAATAATTTAGAGATTAACACCAAACAAAATCTTGATTAATGACTAAACACAATTTTTGTTTTAAATAGAAATAAAAAGATATTGAGCCCAATATATGATAATTAATATAGATGCTATAAAAAAATTCCTAGTATACACATTTATATTGTCAATAAACAACAATTTTTTTTATCTATAAGTAATTTCTCATTAATGATTACATAATTGTTATTCGTTAAAATATAAAATAGACAATAATTTTTTAAGAATGGTATTTTTTAAATACATTTTATATACTTTTTAAAGTTTGAGGAAATTGAAGTGCGTATTATATTATTCATATAGAAAAGGTGTAAAAATAATGTAAAAATGTGTACTAAGATATAATGCAAAAATAACATTACCTGTAAACAACTAAATCGTGTTAACTTCACTACAAGAAATTAAATAAGTACATTCTTAAATACAACTTGTTTTTGAATCAGCATTACGTACCCATGTTTTGCTTCAAATTCACGTCATTTTTTTCTAAAGAAAAAGACGTAAAAAAAAAACTAGTTTTGGCTGCTTCTATGTTACTTATGCACGTCTCCTCTCAAATAGGCATCCAAACAAATAGACAAGAAAACACTGAATCATCTACTTAACTAGCGCTTTGTATACAAGTTTTATTATAATCTTGACGCACATTCTTGTCATATTTTTCACTTTTTTTTTTTTTTTTACACATCTTCCCTTTTTGTTTAACATCTTTATTGTTGTCTTGATCAAGAATTTTTGTTCCTTAATATATGTTTGGTTGGAAGGAGAAAAAAAGAAAAAAAAGAAGAAAATAAGTGAAAATAAAAAAGGTAAGAAATACAGAGAAAATAAGATTATTTAATTAAAGATAAATAATAAAAGTAAAAATGAAAAAAATCATTACTAGATTAAAATATATTATATTATAAAAAAAGTAGAAAACACTGAAAAAAATGAAAAAGGTTAGCAAAATGTACCATTCTGTGCTCTACAGTAAAAGTCTGTAAGATAACAGAACATTTTCGCTCTCATTGGCTCGATTTAGTGAAGAAATGAACAATAGCAATTTTTTTTCTCCACTTCGGTCCAACAAACCCCACACATCCCAATGTTCTTTCAACTATGTGTTCTTCCACCCTCCCCCTTATCTTCTGTGCAACCAAATCAGCCCTGTACTTGTTTGGTTGTGGGAAACAAATTACCATTCATGAGTAAATTTTTAAAAAATAATGAATCTCACATATTTTATTTTTATTTTAATTCAAATAATTCTTAATTCTCTTTTAGTTATTTTTTCTTCCACACTACCAAACTCACTTTTAAGCAGCAACCAACCTTTTGTTATAACTCTCACATGCATCTTAAACTGTTTGATTGTCTTCAATACACCTTTGGTACATAAAAAATGCTGCGTCCCTTTTGCGCTTTTCAATAATATTGTGGATCATTTATGATGGTCCCGTGAAGCAGATTATAATACACTACCACCGCAACGAAACCGCGTCAATTAGCAGCAAAATACTTTGTTACCAGGCAAAACAAATAAAAATGAATAAAAAGTGCAACCTTGTGATCCTTCATTGATGAGGTCATAAATGCGACCAAATACAAGTTTAGTCAAAGACTCCAAATGGCCACACGAAATGCAGTTGTCAATATGAAAGGTTTTTATTAAGATCGTTTTCAAAAGAAACATGAATCACACGCCACGAAAATGCCAGCTACAATATACATTACAACCATTTCAGCAACAATTGTTTGAAATTCACAATAATGAGACTTGAATTTTTACAGTATAAACGACCCCAGGACCACTTTTACTATAAATTATGACATTAAAGTAAGAAAAGAGTGTATGAAGATTATCACAGTTTCTTTATTAACTGTCAGAAATACATGGCACAAACTGGTACCAGTACCACCAAGAAGATAGGAGCTACGATAGAAAAATTATAGGAAAAACCAAGCACATTTCTTCAAAATTGAATCTTTTTCCTTTTCTTTTTTTACAATGGCTGCGAGGTTCTCACCTGCTGCTGCTTCATGCTGTCCGAGGGAAGCTGAGCAGAAACTTCCGGCCGCATTACAGAAGCAGCTGTCATGGTCTGGTACTGTGAAGGCATGAAGGGTGCCAAAGGTTGACTATAAAACACTTGAGCATGTGAAGGGTCTGCATAGTTGTAAGCGTAATTTGCAGGTACTGCAGAATTAGGAGGCACCGTTTGAGGATGGTGATGATGAATTTGGGAGTAAGCAACGTATTGCTGTTGATGCTTACTAGAAGGAACTTGAACCAATTGAGGGGTGGCAGGTGCGGTTCTATATGCACCTGCTGCCATTTCAAAATTAGGATTTCTTGTTGGGTTGTAAGCAGCGGAACTTGGTTGATTTCGGGACTGGCTAGAAGGGATAGTTGTGGCAGATTCAGCTGCATTAGCCGGCTGCACCGACAAGTTGTATGGTTGGGCCTGTCCTGCCTGCACATAGTAAACCGGGTATTGTTGATCAAGGTGATGGTGATGTTGGGGATGGAGTAGTTGCTGACATACAGGATAGTATGAAGCGGGGATTGGCACAGACCCTGAAGGGGTATGGTGAATTAAATGTTTGTTGTGGATATACTGCTGTGGCTGATGCTGGTGCTGTGGCGGCTTAGTCTGATGCTGCTGCGGCAGTGGCTGTTGATTGAATTGTGGCTGCAAAACATATCCAGCTTCCTGCACATGCTGCTGCATCTGAATCCAACCTTGTTGATCAGTCACATTAAGCATTGGATCAACCAAGGTATTGCTAGGAACCTGAGAACTTCCAGATTGAATTTGAACTTGGTCTTGATAGATGGCTAGTTTTGGGTGCGACATTGCATTTGAAAGACTACTATCACTGCAGAATACCATACATTGTACATCAATCATTGAAGTACATAATTCCAGAAAAAGCCAACTAAAACTAACAACTGGGAAATAAAATCAAACATCAAACATCTTATACAAACAAATGTTGTTCCTCTGAAGTAGCAAACAAATGTTGTTCCTCTGAAGTAGCTCACATTAGAGGATAAAATAAACACTTTCTGATAAGAAATCAACTGTCGATATTATATGCACATACATAGCAAATAGATGTGTTGAAATATCTAACGTTAATGAGAATAACAATGACTGATTTTACTTATAGGTCAATCAAACCAGATATCATACAATCGAATCTAGCTCGTACTGAGGTTCGAACTTATGACCCAATGCATACTAACCAAACTCCCCTACCACTAGACTGACCCAAGAAGGTAAAGCATCAAATGTCAGTTGTTAAAAATAAGTGTACATACATAATACTAATAAATATAGTGGATGTGTTGGAACATTGATGATATGAACTTCAACAACTAAGATTACTTGCTTTATCTTTACTTACCCTAAAGGACCCAAAACATACAAATTAATTGTTTTTGGTTAGCATGGTATTGGTAAAAAGTTATCCCCGCCGGAAACAGTGATAAATCTTCATCGGGACCTTGAGCGCATATAAGATGGGTATTCCCTTCCAACACGATTTATTCCATACCCAAGGACTAACCAAAATTCCATCCCTAGACCACTTATTTAAAGAACACAAGCCCGCTACCACTTGTGCCCTACCACTTGTGCGCAAACCGTTGTTGGTACAGACAAATTAATTTAATGGAAATAAACAATCGGTTAGTTGCTAAACCACATTGAGAGAACTTGAAAGTACCTTGAAAGTGAATCAGGAGAAGGCAAATCAACAACACCATGAGGTGATTTCTGTTGAAATTGGTGAGGCTGAGGCTGTAGCGGCGGGGTTGGCGATTTTCTATACCCCACAGGGACCCCATGATCGGATCTCTCGTCATCAGCGAAAAGCCGGTTCGCGGAAAATTCCGTCACCGGCACCGGCACTGGCGCAACAAAACCTCCATCTTCTTGTTGCTTCTGTCCCACACCCAACTGAGCAAACTGTTCCTCAATCTCCACGTGAACCTTTATCGGCGGCAAATTCGGCGGCACAGAGGAACCAGAACCGAAAGACGAATTGCTTTCAAGCATAGGCGAATCCGACACCACATCCTTGAAAACTTTCCCACTGTTACCATTGCTGTTCGCTGCAGCAGCAGCAGCAACCTCGTCGTCGAGTCCGAGGAGGCAATTCACGGAGGCGGACTCAGATAAGCCTCCGTCAAGGGATCCACTGAGCCACTCCTCGGACTTGAAAGAGCCCAAGCCCGCGAGCCCATGGGCCGAGTCGGGCTGGGACGGAAAAAGAAAGAGGCGAATTCGCGAAGAAGGTTTATTGTTGTCATTGTTTCCGGAGCGGTGATCGTACTCGTCGATCATGTTCTCGAGGTCTTCGTCAGTGGTGACGGAGACGAGGGAGTCGAGGTCCTCGCTGGGGAGCTGGTACTTAAGCACGAAGGGGCGCGCGTGGGGGAACGACTTCGAGAGGCGCGTGGAGAGCTCCGAGAGGGTGACGTGGCGGGGGACGACGACGATTCGGGTGTCGCCGCCGACGTAGCATAGTGACTTGTCGTGGGGGTGGGGCACGATGTGGCCGCCGTAGCTGCACATCAGCCGGAGTTTGGCGGAGCTCAGAGGAGGACAGGGCTCGTCCCAGGAGGCGTGTGGGGAGGAATCCACCGAGTCAGGTGGCGGAGAAGGAGTGGGCTGCGCCTCCATGGGTACAAGGTTTGGTCGTGGTTCCTTGCTGCAGGTTACAGCAGCAGAAAAGAGAGTGAGGAAGAGAGAACAAAAAGAGAGAAAGAGGCTAAGGGTGCGGAGTATCCGGCTTTCATATATAGGTAGTTGAAGTTAATCCTATGTGTGATCCTCTCCTAACTTTCCTTCAATGGATCCTTCTTATTGGGAAAAAAAATGTTTTTATCCATCTAATTTATCTTTTTTATTTTATTTTAACTACTATTTATCATATCTAGTTCCAATTTATTGTTTGTTGTACTAAAATAATTTTTATTTTTGACTGAAAAATAATATAATCTTATCATATTGGTTTTTTGTATTTTTATTGGCTTAAATGCACATTTTATTATTCAATTATCATTAATTCATAAATTTTATTACTTAAGTTTATTTTTTTGAATTTTATCATCAATTTTTAATTTTTTTTTGTATTTTATTACCTAATTATTTTTCACCCACTTAATCATCATGTTAATAACAAAACGACGTCATTTTGCAAAAAATAATAACAAAACGACATTGCTTCATACATTAAGACTTCATTATAAATTTAACGGATCAATGAAATGCGTGAAAATTAAAAAAAATATAATAATAAGATGTAGGATAAAAACTTGTGTGGTAAATTCACAAAATAATGATAATTGGATATTAAAATGTGCAATTAAGTACATTAAGGGGAGTGTATTGAATTAGTTTTTTAAAAAACTATTTTGATATAAAAAAATCTTGTAATTTTAAAAGACTTTGTAAAAATGTAAGACTTTTAATATTTTTTTAAAAAGACTTTTATGCAATGTTATAAAACCCGACCCGGTCGAGGTAGTAGGTCAGTGGTCCAACCAGTGGACCAGTAATTGAATCGATTTGATCCGATATATATTAAAAAATTTAAAATTATATATATATATATATATATATTATAAGTATATAAATATAACTAACATTATTTGATTAAAAAAAGTTCATTCATACTAATTTAAGGAAGTGTGTGCTCTCATTTTTTGGTGCAGTAAGAATTTAAGCAACAAGACAAAGGAAGTGGTGAACACTACTCAATCAAGCAATGCAGGGGATAATTTAAGGTTCAGAACCTTTAGAAGCATCAGAGTTAAACACACCACAATTTTGACCAAGGTCCTAAACATACAGAAGGGTAGATATCTTAATGAAGAATTCATATAATTTAGAACCTTTAGGAACAAAATTCTCACCATATTTTGATTAAAAAAAAGATCCTCTTATTTCTCGGTATTTCTTAATGAAGAATTCATATAACCTCTTAACAACTGAAAAAGTATCAGCAACAATACGCATGTAATTGATTTGTTATAGTTTGAGCACATGATCAAATATATACTAGTAATTGGAAAGCAATAATCTGTTTCAAATAGATAAACTGGCTTCAGAAATATTACCAGATCAATGCTATAATATCGTATGAGACAAAAAGTATAATCTCCAGGAGTAGGATTCCATCTCAAAACTCCTGGGCATTTTTCGGATAACATAAAGCACAAACAGAAATAAATCACAAAATACCCACAAACAGAAACAAATACACAATACAAGCACGAAACTATCAATAATTCCACAAATTTCTTGCTAACAAATCACGAAACTATCAATAATTCCACATAAAAAATAAAAATACCCACAAACAGAAACAAATACACAATACAAACACTCTGTGACATAGTATGGGCAACCCTTCTACATCTAGTACGGACAAACCTTCTGGCGTTAACTTTCAAATCCGGTGGCGCCACGGCAGTGGCGACAAGCTTCAAAGGGAAGACCTTGGTGTGGGCTAGTGGCGTGCGCGAAGTCGTTTGTAGACCCGACGAAGGAACTTTTGTAGATGCGACGGAGTCACAGAGGAAGCCTTCTAAATCTTCATGTTACTTTGAAAGATTTCTTTTTGAGCAAGATTCTAAAGAAGTTCTTGGAGAGATTTCTCTAAAATTTGTTTTCATTCAACTTGTATCAAATTGGTAAGTCATATGCATTCATATACATTGGGTGTTCATGTTGAATATTTTTTCTTTATCTCTTATTGCTGTCATTAATTGTCATTCATTTGGATAATCTTTTCAAAATCAAAAGAAATATATTTTTAGCTATTGCTTTCTTTAAAGTTTGGTATTTGATTGACTAAAAGTTATCAAAGTGTTTTTTTTTTGTGATACGATCCTTAATACTCTAATTGTTTTAAAGATTTTAAAAGACCAAGTTTAAACCAATTCACCCCCCTCTCTTGGTTATTGTGTGTTCATGTTATTTTCATGTTTCTTGCCTCCCCCTGAGTTACAGATCTTCTCAGGAGATTATCTGCTTCAATCGTAAAAAGGTAAGGATCATCCCACACAAAAAAATTAGAGTCCCTAAGAAACTTCTTTTTTTGGTGCCAAGTGAAATCATCATGAAGTGCACCAACTGCTTTGAAATTATTATCTCATCAAACCATGGCCTTTTTTGAAATATTGAATAGCTTTTCATCAGGGATTTCTTCTCGAATTTCATGACCTTGTGTGGTTACCTCAACAATGGTAAGTCTGGAAAGATGATCAACTACATGAGTTTCACTCCCCTTCTTATCCTTGATTTCTAGATCAAATTCCTGCAAAAGTAAAATCCAACGGATAAGTTTGCATTTAGCATCCGCTTTGACTAGCAAATATTTTATAGTAGCATGATCAGTAAAAACCATAACCTTAGACCCTATCAAATAAGATCTAAATTTTTCCAAGGCATATACTACTACAAGCAATTCTTTCTCAATTGTTGCATAGTTAATTTGAGCATCATTTAAAACTTTGCTTGCATAATGTATAACTGATAAATGCCATATATACGTCAAAATAGGGTTATAATGTAGGCATTTATCTAAAGATGTACTGAGAAATCGATGAAAAATTGTCCTAATATGTCTTGATAAGATAAAAAGCTTAGCATCAATGCCATAATTATAAATCCGGAATATTAATTTAATCATATTTCATGTTTTGATAGATTCTGTGGAATGCAAAAGCTT
>PYAF01000249.1:413668-433378 GCA_007407185.1 Glycine tomentella
ATCACTATCACTAAGTCTATTTAGCCTCTAATTACAAGAAAATTCTCAAAATTATGCTCATCATTTTCTTAGAATTTTCTAGTAATTAGAATAACTTAAATTGAATTTTATTTCAAAATATGTATTAAAGTCTAAAAATCTTACTAGATGGTAAATTTTAATTTTCTAATCGTCCTAAAATATTACTTCAAATCCATATTTAATAAATATAAAATATTGGGGTGTTAGACTGTGTCCCAATACCCAACTCATGCATGGTGGAACAACAACTTCTAGAGGGAATCTGTAAGGCGTGACATCTGGAGTGGGTAGGACAGGTAGAATGTATCCACTCATTTATTTTAACCTATTTGTTAAATATCCAAAACATAGTCTATTGAGCATAAATCAATTGTGTACCAGTGAAAATGATGTTTTCTTTAACATGAATGAATGTATTGTCTGTGATCCATGATACCTCTCATTCCTTACCATTAAGAGACAAGGGAAACCTTATAAAATTAATCTTGTAGAGCTAAACAAATGAAAATTATCTTAATATCTACATGTCAAAGGAAATTATTTGCTATGGCATAAAATCTTGAACATGCAATCTAAGGTTTATCTCAAAATTTACAACCTTGAAAGAGTTCTTCAAGTATGCCATAGTAGCAATGACTTTTTTTTAGCAAGCATGTTGACAATTAAGAATGCGTAAAGTCTTATGTTTAGGAAAAAAATTAGACAATCTTTAATCAATATGGACTATGGCTTATAATGTGGCTAATGATTAAGAGGGCTATGAAAGGAAGAATTTAGAGGCTCAAAAAGTGTTAGATGGTTATTTGAAACAAGGATCTTCAATGTGTTGCATCAAGTTTTTTCACACAATTCTTTTCCTTTTTCAATTTCTCTATTCTTTTTTCCCTCTCTTTTCTTATTCTTTCCTTTGTTCCCATTTTCTTGTTGCTTTAACTAAACCACTGGCTAAGTAAAACTTGATGCAAGCATTTGTTGATCCATAGTGTAAGGGTGATACTAACATCTTCTTGGTCTTGGGAAGACATTTGATGCTGAAGAGTTAAACATCAAAATCCTAAAGTGTATTACAAGACCATGGCAACCAAAGGTGACAATCAAGGAATCAAAAGATTTTTCCAAAATGTCTATGGCTGCACTATTTGGTAAACTTCTTGAGTATGAATTAGAAATGTCTCAACTAATACATACAGAAGATGCAGACAAGAAACAAAAGAGTATAGCCTTTAAAGCTGCATCATCTAATGTGGAAAAAGAAGAAAACTCAAGTGAAGATGAAAGTGATGAACACATGAACCTAATAGTCAAAAGATTCAGAAAGTTCATGAAGAAGAACAAGAACAGGAAGTTGTCAAAGTTCAACAAAAAAAATGACAACAACAACAACACCAACTTCACATACTTCGAATGTGGTAAGCAAGGCCACATTAAATCTGAATGTCCTATTTTCTTGAAGAAGCAATTAGGTGAAAAGAAGGCAAAGAAAAAAAGAAAGCCAAAGAAAGCCTACATAGCATAGGAAGACAATGCCTCAACAACTTCTGAATCATCAAGTGAGAATGAAGAAGCTAATGTTTGTCTCACTTCCACAATTAGTGAAGATAAAGAATTCTCAAGTGCTGAATCAGAAGTAAATCCTGAACTTGATCAACTTGTTGATGCTTTCCATGATATGCATGAAGAGGCTCAAAAGCTTGCAATCTCCAACAATAAGCTAAAAGGTAACCTTAAATGGCATACCACTAAACTTGCTGAACAACAAGCTAAACTTTGTAAGTTGAAAGCCAACGGGTGTGTGTGTGCTTCTTCCTCTTCAAATGTAGATAAATACAATGCCTTGCAAAAAGAGTTTGATAATTTCAAAAAGAGTCAACCTAAAAAATATATGTTATTACTTTCAGAAAATTCTTATTTGGTTGATCTTTTGAAAAGACTCTAAAGAGGAAAATGCAGTTTGAATCAAATGATAAGTGTACAAAAGTTTGCTGGAGATAAATCTGGTTTGAGTTATAAACATCAATCAAAACCTTTTGGAAACGCCAAGTTTGTACCTCCAAAACAAATTAATCAAAAAGGTCTTTAAAAAACTAAGCATACCAAATTTACTCATTTTGAAAGAAAATCAAAATATGTTATTTGTAATTACTGCATGAAGGAAGACCACACATCTCATAAGTGTTATGCTAGAAGGTTCTATGTGCCTAATGGAGATTTCATTTGGGTTCCAAAGAAAAGTAGAAAAATAGCTAACCCTTATGGACCCAATCTTAATTGAGTACCTTTCTTTGCCACTTAATTTGATTGTTGCAAGTGTATCTCAGAGCAAAATTATCATTATGGTACCTAGACATTGGATGATCTAGACACATGACAATTGACATGTCTATGCTTACAAATTTGACTCTAAAAGATGGATGATTTGTCACTTATGGCGACAACAACAAAGGAAAGATAATTGGAGAAGGAAATATAGGAGGCAACTTTAAAACCAAGATCAGAAATGTTCTCTATATGGAAGGTTTGAAGCACAATCTCCTAAGCATAAGCCAACTATGTGATAAAGGATTCAAGGTTTCCTTTAATGACAATTGTTGTTTGATATGTAATGGTCAATCCGGTGAGGTCATCCATGTAGGTAAAAGTAAGGGTAACATCTACTTACTCTCTATAAAACATGCATTCGTTCACAACACTAATTTCCTAGTAAGTAAAGTTGATGAATCATGGCTATGGCTCAGGAAAGCTAGTCACATTAACATGCATCACATGAACAAACTTATTAGAAAAGACTTAGTCATTAGCTTACCTAAACTTAAGTTTGAGAAGGACAAACTATGTGATGCTTGTCAAAAGGGGGAACAAACCAAGATTTCTTTTCAAAATAAAACCTTTGTTTCCACCTCAAGAACCCTTGAATTGCTTCATATGGATTTATTTTGTCCTTCTAGAACTATGAGCTTAGGAGGCAATTTCTACGGGCTTGTAATTGTTGATGACTATTCTAGATTCACATAGACTTTGTTTATAAGATCCAATAGTGATGCTTTCATGGCATTCATAAAATTAGCCAAGCTCATTCAAAATGAAAAAGGATGCAAAATTATCTCAATAAGAAGTGATCATCGTGGTGAATTCCAAAATGAGTATTTTGAAAAATTTTGTGAAGAAAATGGAATCAACCACAATTTTTCAATTCCAAGAACACCTCAGCAAAATGGTGTTGTGGAGAGGAAAACAGATCCCTTGAAGAAGGAGCTAGAACTCTTCCTAATGAGACAAATTTGCCTAAACATTTTTAGGTTGATACTGCGAGTACAATTTGCTACACTTTAAAAAGATTATTCATAAGGCCTATTTTAAATAAAACTCCTTATGAACTATAAAAAGGTAGAAAATCAAACATCTCTCACTTAAGAGCATTTGTTTGCAAATGTTTTGTTTGAAATAATGGAAAAGAATCACTTGGAAAGTTTGATGCAAAGGCTGATGAAGCCATCTTTCTTGGATATTCATTACAAAGTAAAGCATATAGAGTCTTTAATAAAAGAACTTTATGGATGGAAGAATCAGTTCATGTTATTTGTGATGAATCTAACTCCTCTAAAGAGAAAAGGAAGTGTGAAAATGATGCAAGTCCTATAGAAGAGTATATACAACTCAATGAATCAAATGAAAAAGAAAAGGAAGAACCAAATGTAGAAATGAAATAGTCAACACCTATCCAAAAGCCTAAGTATTGGAGAACTACAAGAGACCTCTCTCTTGACAACATAATTGGTGAAGTTACTAAGGGAGTATCTGATGTATGGATGAAACCATTAGCCATTAGTTTTCCCAAATCTATCTTGCAATGAAACTCAATCTTCAATAAACTTCAAGAATAACAAGCTTTCAGCACTTCAATTTTTGTGAAGCCTATGGCTGGCTGGAAGCTTTGTTTGGACATTAATGGAAGATGGAAAATGTAAGGGATGAAGGTGGATAGCACCATGAAAAAGCTTTCCAATAAGCCTAGGAAGAATTGTCATAATAGCTTGAAGCCATTGATAATAAACAAGAGGTTCTTGCACAAGAACAAGAGAGAAACTTTCTACATAAATTTCAGAATTTGTAAAAATGACATCAAAAGTGTTTGCATTCAGTTTTTGGGCAGCTTATATAGCCCATGAAATTACACTCAAATGCAAGGCAAATGATCATGCAAATGAAGCTTGTAATGTAAACTAAATGAAGCCTAAATGCAAGCTAATGAAACTTGAATTGCAAGCTTCATCCTAAGTGACTTCTTGGTTGAACCAACATGCCTAAAGGTGCAGTGTTTTAGCTTCTAAGTGCAGTATTTTAAGCCTTAAGGTGCAGCCAACAAGCTTACAAAGGTGCTACACAATTTACACACAAGTGCACCTACACCTCTTTACACAATTGCACTAAAACCCATTTTATTTGTAACTATTTTTGCTACTAACAAGTGCTGGAATTTATTGAATTAAATTGAACTTGAGACATCAAAATCCAGCCATTGTCATCCTTGAGTTGGTGTTCTTCTTCATGCTTGTCCAATTTAGCTTGGATGTGGTCTTCAAGTGCTTGAGTCCTAGCTCTTGTCATTGGTCCTTTAAAGCTCACCAAAGGAAGTGCTTCAAGCTCTCCTTCTAGACCTTTAGCTTGCCATGGACCTCCATTAGTATCTACTACATCTTCACTATGAAATCTATGTTGTGATTTGATTTTGTTTCACAAATTGAACCTAAGAGCATTGACCAAGCTTTACTTGATGAACATTGGATGCTTGTCATGCATGATGAACTTAATCAGTTCAAGAGAAATGAAGTTTGGGAACTTGTTCCTAGACCTTCTTCTCACAAGCCTATTGGCACCAAGTGGTTTTTAGGAACAAACTTGATGAAAGTGGCATCATAGTCAGAAACAAAGCTAGATTGGTTGCAAAAGATTACAACCAAGAGGAAGGCATAGACTATGAAGAGACCTATGCTCCAGTAGCAAGGTTAGAGGCCATTAGGTTACTGCTTGCATATGCATGTTTAATGGATTTTAAAATATTTCAAATGGATGTAAAGGCTTTTCTAAATGGATATATTGAGGAGGAAATCTATGTTGATCAACCTCCTGGTTTGGTTGATTTCAAATATCCAAACCATGTTTTTAAACTAAAGAAAACTCTTTATGGTTCAAAGCAAGCTCCTAGGTCCTGGTATGAAAGATTGAGCATCTTCTTTCTTAGTCAATCCTTCATAAAAGGACAAGTGGACAAAACCTTGTTCATCAAGAAAATGGCAATGAAATCTTATTGGTTCAAATATATGTTGATGATATAATATTTGGTTCAACTAATCAATCTTTGTGCAAAGAATTTTCTAACTCAATGCAAAATGAGTTTGAAATGTCTATGATGGGAGAGTTAACATTCTTTCTTGGACTTCAAGTGAAGCAAATGAAGAATGAGACATTTCTAAGCCAAACCAAATACTGCTATGGAGTGATCAAAAAGTTTGACATGGAGAAAAGCAAAGATGTTGCAACTCATATGGCAACCTCAACTTACATTGATTCAGATGAAAGAGGGAAGAAGGTTGATGAGTCAAAATATAGAGGGATGATTGGATCCTTGTTGTACTTGACTGCAAGTAGACCAGACATCATGTTGAGTGTGTGTTTGTGTGCAAGATATCAAGCTATTCCTAAAGAATCACACTTCACAGCAGTCAAGAGAATCATCAAATATCTCAAATCAACTCCAAGAGTTGGTCTTTGGTATCCCAAAGGTGCATTACTAAACTTAATTAGATACTCATATTCTGATTTTGCAAGATGCAAATTAGACAGAAAAAGCACAATTAGAACATGCCATTTATTGGGAAGTTCACTTATCTCATGGCATTGCAAGAAACAATCTTGTGTTGCTCTATCGATTGCCGAGGTGAGTACATTTCTATTGGAAGTTGCTGTGCTCAAAGCTTGTGGTTGAAGCAACAATTACAAGATTTTGTGTAGAATTAAAAGAGATACCTTTGCTATGTGACAATGTAAGTGCTATCAACATTTCAAAGAATCCAATAATGCACTCAAGGACCAAGAACATTGAGGTCAGACATCATTTCCTCAGAGATCACAACCAAAAGGGTAATTCTTAAATTGAGTTTGTTGATACAAATAATTACTTGCTGATATTTTCACTAAACCCTTGGCTAGAGATAGATTCTATGCTTTTACAAACATGCTAGGTATACTTGATGAGTCTCATATATGTTAGCATGCTTATAATATGCCTTACTACATGATTTACCACTTAAAATTGGTTATGCATCTCATATGATTGAATTGGAAATCCTGATGAAATACACTATTCAATCTGCATAATTGTCTGCATTAATCGATTACTATGCAAAATAATCTATTATTTAAGGTTTAGAGACAATTTAGAAGCAAAACTTTGCTGGAGTAATTGATTACTCTAATGAATTAATCGATTACTTGATGTTTTCATGGAATCCAAAAACAAAAATTCTCTGAAGTAATCGATTACCTGATGTTTAAAGCTATTTCTGAATCAAAATCTCTCTAGAGTAATCGATTACACTACATTTTAATTGATTATTTAATATTTGATAGCTAAATCAGTTTTCAAATCTCTCTAGAGTAATCAATTACACAACAGATTAATCGATTATGCTCTATTTGAGAGACTGACTTTGCCTTGACATAATTGATTACCAGGCTAATGTAATCGATTATCTATGGCGTTTCTGCAAAAGATGCAATTTTTTGAAAATCTAAACTAACAATCTTATCTCTAATTTCAAATTTCAAATTGGTTTCTGAGCGTTAAAGCTTCTTGAAACACGAAATAGCTGTTACAAAGGCTTAAAATTCAAATTTAACCTTCAAGAACTCTATAAATATAGATTATCAAAGGTGAATCACTTCACACATGAAATTCATTCTCTTTCAAGCAAAACAAAATCATCTTTTTGTTGTGTCTTTTCTTTTTTGTCACTAACCTACCCTCTGTCATTTTTTTTCTTCAACCCAAACACCATGTTTGATCCATCTGCACCCAAAAGAACCAAAACCAGCAAGAAGAAGGCTGGAGAATCCTCAAATGCTACTTTGAACAGGCTTAATATCTGGTTCATTAATGATGTTGAAAGGCAAACCTATATGCAGTTTAATGCCACTAAACTGGTTTTGCCCCAAAATATCTTGACCTAAACTGGTTCATTAATGAGGGATTCCAATTCCCTGCTATGCTGGAAGCTCAAGGACTGAAGATGTTTCTTGAGTTGAAGGGCACCTTCTACCTTGAGTTAGTCAAAGTGTTCTGCACTTGTGCCAAAGCTAGCATGGATGGTACTCTCCATTCCCAAGTAAATGGAGTTACCATGGAGATTAATGCAGAAGTCTGGAATGCTGTTGCTGGGATCTCCTATGAAGGAGTCAAAAAATTTGATGAAGAGATAAGAGGATACAACAAAATACACCTATAGAGGAATGTTGCAAGATCCTAAAATCAGATTAGGGACTGGAAGCATGACTGGTGAAGATAGACTTCTTTACTACACTATCACCTACATATTCACACATATGGGATGAAGATATAATGATCATGTAACGGATCCGGGTTCCTACTCTGAAGTACTGCTGACAAGGAACCCGGATTCGTGTGTTTGGGTTGACACTTTGGAAAAGTATGCTTAGGAGGTTGTTGTGATGAAGGTTTAACCTTGAAATATAAATGTTATGGATTTTGAAATTTTGGGTTATCAGGAATGTATGTGTAGGAAGAATATTGGTTAGATTGATGATATTATGGTATGCATGGGCCTTGCTGCCTTCACAAGATGTATAAGGACCTTGGATTTGTAAGGTGCCGAGGTCGGACCCCGGACAAGGTCGGACCTTGGGTTTATTATGACCAATCCAACTCTGGTTCCCGGCTCCAATAGAACTAGAGTGGCATCAGTGGCGCGTGACACAGGCGTCAGGATCATTTAAATAACCCATTTCTATTACGCAAAAACACCATCATCTTATTCCTTTCTCCATTTTCTTCATTTCCAAGTGAGAAAGGTTTCATAAACACTTACCTTTAACCAAAACCATTTGCATGCAACTGGAAAGCTGAAAGGAACCACCCAATAGCTAGATTCCAAACTCGGTTATTTTTGAAAACCATCAGACGAAGAGAACATTTTCTCCAAGGACCCCCACAGAGTTTCAATTTTAAGAGGAAGAAGGCATTTTAAGGATGAGCAAGTTTGGAGAAGCCGTCCTCTAGCCTTCCTGGACGTTTTTAGAGGTAAGAAACACAAGTTTTACCGATTATTTGAGAATTTGTTTTTGAGATGTATAGTGACCCATTTTGAGTTAGAACTGGAATTAGGCTTGGGTCCTTTGGAAAAGAATACCGTTTCTTTTCATGCAGCGGTTGATAATCGTTATTGATTGCTTGCATGCATTTATGTAGAGTGTGATATAGAGGATATTAGTGGTTGTGACCACGAGGACGAGAGAGCCAATGTAGCGCTTTGAGCAAGTAAGCTCTTTGTTCTTGGGAGTTTTCCCTTGACTGTTTGATGAAGGCCAATGAAGTTTTGATGGCATAGTTGAGATCTTTGCTGAGAGAGGACAGAGCACCTTCTTCACCACCTACTTATGAGGGTGAGGGTAGTCACCACCTGGGTGGAGGTAGCCATCGTTTTGGTGGACCTAGCCACCACAGAGGGGACCGGTTGTCCCAACCTAATGTTGAGGAGGATACAACTGCTAGAGGAAAGATGCTCATTGCTTTTCGCAAGCATGACCCTCCAGCTTTTCATGGGGGATATTATCCAATTGCTGCCGCCAAATGGTTGCAAGCCCTATAGAAGATCTTCACAGTGATGGAGTGTCCAAACCATCAGAGACTTATCTATGCTGAGAGGTGCATGAGTGGTGGGTCACCACTTCACAGTTGCTGCGAGGCCAGGGTGAGGCTATCACCTAGTAGACTTTTGAGGCCCAGTTCCTGGACAAATATTTTCCCAGTGATGCTAGAAAGCAAAAGCAGGCCGAGTTTGAGGGCCTTGTCCAAGGACGGATGTTAGTGGATGAGTACTTAGCCAAGTTCAATGAGTTGGTTAAGTATGCGCATTTCAGGAGGGATCTACCTTATGCAGAGGTTCTTGCTGCTAAGTTCCAGAGGGGACTTAGAGAGAGCATTGAGGAGAAGATTGCTAGTAGTGGATCCCAAGATTTGGACAGCCTGGTGAGACAGTGCCGTCAGCTGGAGGATATGATCAGGAGGCGCAGTGGTAGCCAGTCCACTTCCTCTGTGAGATAGGAGGTCCAGTGGTCTAGGCCCAGCCGAGAAGGGCAAGGACAGAGACTTGAGGGTTTCTTCACCAACAGACAGGTTCAAGAAGGTCCTAGTCAGAGAGGATTGCTACCGAGACCGGCTCCACCTCCCAAGTGTGCTACTTGTGGGAGGAATCATTAGGGAGTGTGCCCCACTGGTCAGCTTATATGCTATAGATGTGGCAAGCATGACCACTATTGTAACATCCTCAAAATTATATTATAAGTTATATTTATGATTTAATTATGGAAGCAGTGTGGTAGTTGGATACAAAAAAAAAGGATAAATTTTATTTGAATATAAGCTGCCCAAAACTTCCATTTCTGCTACCCGAATTGAGAAATTTATTTCTCTCTCAATTCTTATCCAAATTTACTGTATGATAATTCAGATCTAGATGTCCACTACAACGTATAAAATTTCAGATAAATCTAGTTTGTTTACTACTTGAAGTAATTAAATCATTAAGAGATGTCAGTGTGGAATTTCTCAGCTTGCTGACAGTTTTGAAGTCTAGATTAAAATTGTTATAGTCAAAGTTTTATAACTCCAAATAATGTATATGATACCTTGTTAGAAATATTAGGAAGTCTAGTTTAACATACTAGAAGATGAGAATTTTTGGACTAGTAGATTGGTACAGAATAAACAATGAGTGAACCCCATCTGGTCAAGTGTTTCTAGCCTTTTGGACCTGTTAGATTAGGCACAACTTGTAACTCTTGGAATTTTGGCCCAAGGAATCAAATATTCAGGTCAAATTTGGACTATTCAGAAGTGTATTCACGTGCAATAGCCATAGAATAGGCATAGCTAAGTGAACTAATAGGAAGAAAAGTTTGGTAAACCAAAGTCAATGGTAAGTCAATGAAGATAAGCTTTTTGAACCAACCTTTCTAGGTGGCCTTCAAGGTGGAAAGCAAGCATTAAATAAGGGAATCTTGCAAATAAAAATCTAGTTTCTGCCAAATATTTTAGAACCAATCACAATTAGTCATTTGTACAAAGCTTTCCACATAACCACATGGTCATTAATGAAGGGAATCTTTCCTTAAAACATAAAGAAAATTGGTGCAGCAATGATACTTGCCTATTGTTATGTATTTAGCCATGTGTGTAGTTGGAGAAACTTGAGCAAAGGATGTGAACATCCCCAGCCAAGTTCCATGTAGCATATCCAGCTGCCCAAGTTAATAAATTAGATAATCTTGACCAAGAAAAAGATAAGGTTTAGAATAATATCTTCTAAAGTAATAATTACTTAGTTAAGTTATAACTAAACTAACTACTAACTAAAGCTGAAACCTAACTAAATCCTTTCCATTCTAACTAATTAAATTAATATAAATAGTTAGGGGTGTTGGAAAATTTTGCACATAGGAATTGCTAGCTTCACACCTCCAAGGCTATTTGCTTCCTTGCACCAAGCTTTTTCACTTCTTACTTTCTTTTGCTTGCTCATAACCGTCGTTTGTCTCTACTACCCTACACATCAAATTTTGTTTTTCAAGACTTCAATTCTTAGAGGATTTTCCCAAGGAAGACAACCTTTACTCCATTCCTCTTCAAGAATCAAAACTCACTTGAGGTAGGCTAGGCTTCAATCTCTAGTTAAGAAATTATTTGAACTAATTTACATGTGTAAATGTACAGATTTATGGTTATTATTTAGGTTGGAATTTCATGTTATTTGAAGTATTTTATGATGTGAAAATGTTGATTTAAACCATAGGATAGGTAATGATTTATAGGCTAAAATATTAGTGATGTTTAGAGTTATATTTGATGATATTTGGAAGTGATTTTGATGACATTTGAGCTGTTTGTTCATATTTTTATTATGAGACTATTTTGAATTAATTTCTAGAAGTAGAGGTTGAATGGTATGTCGTTAAATGGTTCAAATGCTTGAGTGATTAAATTTTGAGGATGAAGTAGTAAGGTGGTAGGTGAAAGGAGATTAAGATGCATGCTAGGTTATAATCTTTTCTTGTGAAGGTTTAAAGGAATTAAAAATTATTTGAAAAATATATTGTGGTTATTAGTTAGATTACTAACATGATTTTTTTGTAGTTTAAGGATACTTAATGGTCATACCTAAGTTGGTAATGATCTTACTTAAATAAGGTATGGTGGTTCAACCATACTTGTGCTACATATGATGTTATGATAACAATATTTTTCCATAAGGTGGTATTTTTGCTTATGGATTTTATTATGGATGGATTTTGATTGATGATATGTTGATTATTGTTTCCAACTCCAGTACGAGATTTGTGAAACAGAATTTGATACTACATAAAGTACAATATGTAGTGACTATGTGCAAATTCATGGAATAAATCATGCATGTTTGTGTAAGACGATCGCAGCGTCTACATCCAGTGCGAGGTGTAGCTACATACAGTAGGATATGTAGAATCCATGAGCACCTTGGGAAAATACATTTCATGCATTCATATAGTTTGCATAATTATTTTATGATGATTTACTAACGTACTACCGTGTTTGGTGCTTTAGTTTGTTGGATATAGGGGGAGCAACAAGAAGAATGAAGCTTATGACTTGGAAGAATGTTTTGAGCTTTTCACATGCCTTGAAGATTGTAATTCAAAATGAAGTGTATGAGAGGCCAATTTGTTGATCCTTGCATTGCATGCACATAATCATTTACATGCTTAAATGTTTTCATCAAAGTATCAAAGCTATTTTGAAAAGTGTAACGCCTCATTTTACTATCTTGTATTTTATTGATTTTGAATGAAAATTTCTTCTCCACTTGCTTTAAAATTATCTTAATTATAAATTTTACGGAAAATTCTTTTCTTCTTGCTTAAAATAATTTATGCGAAAGGCATTAATTTCGCTTATTACCCTTTTTATAAAGAAATTGTTTTATTCTATAAAATCTCTTTTTCTTCTTTTCCTAGATTGATTCTAAACGAATTAATTATCATCAAATGTTTTTTTAAATTCAAAACAAAATAATATACTGTACAAAATACAGTTTAACATAATACAGTCCAAAATACAGACCAATAGACTAATCCAAAGTCTAGTACAAATTACATATTATCAGAGTAAACACAAAAACGCAAAATACAAGCAATCCAAGCTTCCTTATCACATCTTCTTCATAAC
This sequence comes from Glycine tomentella, assembly GCA_007407185.1. Classification (NCBI taxonomy): domain Eukaryota; kingdom Viridiplantae; phylum Streptophyta; class Magnoliopsida; order Fabales; family Fabaceae; genus Glycine; species Glycine tomentella. The sequence goes on from PYAF01000249.1 coordinate 426,183, forward strand.
CATCCATTGCTTAGGCTTCACTGTTTCTCTGCTCGCCCAAATAAATTGGGGTCACCACAGGTGTCAACCACAAACACAAAATAGGGTAAGTTTATGATAAACATAGTTCAAGTCACATAGTATTTACAGTATACGGATAATCATACAACATACTCATCATGCGATGCATGCTCATCTTCTTTATATGATGCATGAATCTTTCTCAAATTCTCATCAATTGGTACCATAATCAAGATAGCCCCACTCTCTCTCTATGGCACAGAACTTATCCATTCAGTCAGGGTAGGTCAGTGTTGCAAATAGGAAGGTCACCTCCACCCATGTGATCATCATGGTGGTGTGGTCCTCACTGCCACTACCCTCCAGCTCAGACTCCTCTTGTCTGAACGCATGGACTCAGTTAAGCTATCTGACACATCTCCTCTTCACAGCCTCTTCACAGACTAGCCCCCGCCAGGCATATGCATATGAAACATGCATGAATGAATTTCTTTTTATCTTTTATTTACTCTTCAACATTACTCTTCACTTTATATCTCATACACTTATATTTTCAACATGGAACTAACACATAGTTCAACAACATGTAAAACTTCTTCCACTGATCACATAAAACTTTATAAAAGTACTCAAGCATACAACCATAGTTCAACTTCATAAATTTCTCAAAGACAAGTTATAATACATCAAAACTCAAGCATTTGTTCAAACAAATAATTCTTAAACTATCTTTATCATAAAGCTTTATAAGAATTCATGAAATCCATAAATGTTCATAACTTACTCAACAACACAAATATTCCAAATATTTATTTAAACAAAACAATACTTAAACCATCTTTGTCTCTTTAAAACATTTTATCAAACACATGGTGTGCTTTCATAGAAACACTCAACAACACAGAAAATAATGCATAACTTTTTCTAAAGCACTCAACCATGCAAATATAATCCAAATCCAACAACTTCTTGTATATAAGTCATACTTCACAAAGATTCAAACACTTATCAAAACATCACTTAAACAAAGTAACACTTAAACTATATTTAGCATAAACTCCCCTATACATACCTTGTTCTTCCTTCTTAAAAGCTTGATAAACTTCCTCCTAAAAGCTCCTAGATCCCACGTGAAGCTTCAAGGTGCTAGGGTTTGTGTTATACTTTTATTCTATGGAAGTGGAAGGGTGAAAAAATGTAGAATTTGGAAAATGAAAAGATGAAAAGGAATATGAAATGGTTTTACACGTGAACTTCTCTTAGAAAGGCTTGGTATTTTCAGTCCACTTCATCCTTTATATAGGGTTTTGCTACAAAAATCTCCTTAGTTCATTATTACCTTACTTTACAAATGGACCAATGGCATGTATCCTAGCTTTTCCACCATCCAAGTGTCCTTTATCTTGATTTTTCTCAAGATTTCTCCACTCTTCTTGATAGTACACGTGCCATAGCTTGGCTTGGAGATCACTCCTCACTAATTTCCTCTTCTTCACGTGGAGTAGCCAAGTTTTAAGGGAATTTCGTGCTTTTCTTCATTTCTTGAATTTTCCCAAAACCGTTTTAGTAAAATATTGATTCTGGATTCGTTAACCGTTGGATCTTCTTAAAATTTTAAAGGTATACTCCTATCTCACATATATAACTTTTGACCATTGGGATTGTTGAAATAATGTCTAGAACTGTCCACGTGTTCTGCCAAAGGGACAAGATAAGATTTTTGCTTTTTAAGAAAAATCTACTTAAACTAAATCTACACCATACAAATGTCTTAACACTTGTCCAATTCATGAAGCCTTCTCTTAATCTCCTTCCAAGTGTCCCTTTGAGTTGGCAAAATCATGAAGCTTCATCATTATTCTCCAAGCTTCTCGTGAATGCTAGAGGAAAAAGGGAGAGAAATCTTCATCATGTGCCTTACAAGTGTCTTAACACTTGTATTCATCACATGGCTTACTTTTACAAGTGGCTTTCATGAATATTCTCCTCCTTTCTACATGGTTCTACACATGCTCTTCACACCTAGGGATGGAAACATAAGTTTCTCTTCCTTTTATACCATTGGATGCTTAAGAAAAACCTAATTCCACTTATGGTTTTCTGTCACAAATTATTTTGATAATTTGCTATCTAAGAGTATTTTGTATTTCCATCTCTGTATTTCCATTAGGTTCTCACATAATCCCTAAGAATATCTGATCATTTCTGGCCTAAAGGGCATTATGGTAAAATCATCCTTCATTCTAGGGGCATAATTGTCATTTCTATCACAAAAATATCTATTCAAAATATCTAAGGGTGTTCTTGTCACTTCCAAAATATTCAAGGGCATTTATGTAAGTTTCCATTCTAAAATATCTTTCTAAAATATCTAGGGCATTTTTGTAATTTTTAAAAATATCCAGGGGCACTATCGTCCTTTTACTCTCAAGGGCATTTTTGTCATTTCTAATTTACGGTAAGGGCAATATGGTTATTTTTCCCAAACATTTTTCATAATGTCTCTAATTGATATTTCATCAAATTTTTCCTAACTTAAGGCTTTCATAAATATCTATTGAACTATAGTTATGGAAATTTTGGGGTGTTACAAAAAGGAACTAAATGGGTAATGTTTTTGGAAAAATGCAATCCTGCTGTTTTAATCGATTAAACATCAGTATAATCGATTATTTGCTTCGATTATAAAATCTGGAAAAACATTGAAGAACATTTTAATCGATTACATATCCTTCGTAATCGATTAAATAGTGTAAAACAAAATTTATGTGTTGCTGCTTTAATCGATTATCATAAATTGTAATCGATTAAATAAGCTATCCAGAAAAGCATTCTTCACTGTTGTAATCGATTACCATAAATTGTAATCGATTACACAAGCTGTTTTAGAAATAAAACTTCACTGCTTTAATCGATTACAGCTTGATTTAATCGATTATTTTGTTCATTGTTAGACCTAGAATTCAGCCTTGAGCACTTCAATCAATTAAGTGATAATTTAATCGATTACTTGAGTCGTTTTAATCGATTATTTGGCGTGTGTAATTGATTACTATTTGTTACAAAAAGATGTTATAAATATCAGTGAGGCTTGTCTTGAAACATAACTTGAATACTTCGAATTTTCTGAATACACACAAGCCTTCTCAAAGTTAGAAAGTGATTTACTGGGTTAACTAAGTTCTTATCCCACTCTTTAATCTTCATGGGTATTGAATGATTTCTGGGCAAGAGTTTTCAAAGAAGTTTTGGAGAACATGTTCTGAAATTCTTTTTCTTCAATTCATTCCTGATTGGTAAACCATATGCATTCAAATTCATTGGATCATCAGTTTGTTTCTCTCCATTCTCTTTAGTTGTAAATTCGTTTTTGCAATTTTGTTATTTGTTGCTAATGTAAAGAGTTCTTTGAAGCTTGTGCTAGAGTAGAGTTCTCTAGGGAAGAACAGAGTAGTGTTCTCTGGTTCTTGATCATTAGAAGTCTAATAGGGTTTAGGTTTCTATTCTTTATCTAGGTTCGATAAAGAGGGATTGTTGTAAAGCTTGTAAGAACTGAAATTTATAATAGTGGAACTCTAATCTAGTGTTGATTAGAAGAAACTGGATGTAGCTTCTCTTGAGAAGTGAACTAGTATATATTCTTGTGTTGATTTTCTATTCCTTAATCTCTACTAGTTATCTTGTTCACTTGTTCTTGGTTTTATTATCATTACTCAACTAGTTCTGTTTTGAGCAGTTGATTTCTTGAGCTAAGTGATTTGATTGATTAGAAGCATTCTTGGTTTAAAAGTTATTAAGATCCTTAACTTTGATTTTATAAATAATTTTAAAAGACCAAGTTTAAACCAATTTACCCCCCCTCTTCTTTATTGTTGGTATTCCTATTATGATGAATCTAATCCCTCTAAAGAGGAAAGAAACGTGATATTGATGCAGAACCTTTGGAGGAGTTTATTCAACTATATGGCTCAATGAATAAAGAAAAGGAAGAACCAACTATTGAAACAAAACAATCAACATCAGTCCAAGAGCCAAAAGATTGGAGAACCACAAGAAATCTCTCCCTTGATAATATAATTGGTGAGGTTTCAAAGTGAGTATCTACTAGATCGTCATTAAGAAATCTCTGTTGTAATATGGCTTTTGTTTCACAAATAGAACCTAAGAATATTGATCAAGCCTTAATTGATGAACATTGGATGCATGCCATGCATGATGAATTGAATTAATTCAAGAGAAATGAAGTTTGGGAACTTGTCCCTAGACCTCCTTCTCTCAAGCCTATTAGCACTAAATGGATTTTTAGAAACAAACTTGATGAGAGTGGAGTCATAGTCAGAAACAAAGCTAGATTGGTTGCAAAAGGTTACAACCAAGAGGAAGGCATTGACTATGAGGAAACCTTGCACCAGTTGCAAGATTGGAAGCCATTAGGTTACTACTTGAATATGCATGCTTAATGGATTTTAAACTTTTTCAAATGGATGTTAAAAGTGCTTTCTTAAATGGATATATTGAGGAGGAAATATATGTGGAGCAACCTCCTGGTTTTGCTGATTTCAAACATCCAAATCATGTTTTTAAACTTAATAAAGCTCTTTATGGTTTATAACAAGCTCCAAGATATAGGTATGAGAGATTAAGCAAATTTTTGCTTGAACAATCTTTCACAAGAGGGCGTGTTGATGAAACCTTGTTCATCAAAAGGCAAAGCAATGATATTTTATTGGTTCAAATATATGTTGATGATATAATTTTTGGTTCAACTAATCAATTGTTGTGCAAAGATTTTTCTATCTCTATGCAGAATGAGTTTGAAATATCAATGATGGGGGAATTAACCTTCTTTCTTAGACTTCAAGTGAAGCAAATGAAAGATGAAACATTTCTAAATCAAACCAAGTATTGCCTTGAATGGATCAAAAAGTTTGAAATGGAGAAAAGCAAAGATGCTGCAACTCCAATGGCAACATCAACCTATCTTGATTCCGATGAAAAAGGAAAGAAAGTTGATAAGTCAAAATTTAGAGGAATGATTGGATCTTTGCTGTATTTGACAGCTAGTAGACCAGATATTATGTTGAGTGTGTGTTTGTCTGCAAGATATCAAGCAAATCCCAAAGAATCACACCTCACTGCAGTTAAAAGAATCCTCATATCTTAAATCAACACCAAAAGTTGGTCTTTGGTATCCTAAAGGTGCATCACTTAATTTAGTTGGTTATTCTGATTCTGACTTTGTAGGTGCAAATTGGATAAGAAAAGCACTAGTGGAACTTTTCATCTACTAGGAAGTTCACTGATCTCATGGCATTGCAAGAAACAATCTTGTGTTGCTTTATCAACAGCTGAAGCTGAGTACATCTCTGCTGGAAATTGTTGTGCTCAAAACCTTTGGCTAAAGCAACAATTGCAAGATTTTGGTATAGAATTAAAAAAAATACCTCTGCTATGTGACAACAAAAGTGCTATCTGTAACACCTCCTTTTACTCTCTTGTGTTCGATTGATTGTAAATGAAATCTCGTTTCCATTTTGTATTAGAATTATCTTAGTTATAAATTTTATAAAAAATTTCTTTCTTCTTGCTTCGATTTTACAATTTATTTGTGACATAAACGATTCTCCCTCACCATGGTTTATTTATAATAAGAATACAGTCCATCAATATAGTCCAAAATATAGTTCATCATACAGTCCCAAATACATGCCAACACAATTTACAACTGATCTAAGTCTAGTACAACTCATCAAAATAGCTTCATCATCTTCTCTTCATAGTCATCCACTGCTTTTCTATTTCTCTGCTCGCCCAAATGAATTGGGGTCATCACAGGTGTCAACCACAGACACAAAATAGGGTAAGTTTATGACAAACATAGTTTGAATAAAAACATATATAAAAGAATATATACCCAGATGGTTATAATAGCATTTATAAAATAATATGCACGCATGATTCACCCACAGATTAAATCACACCATCTACACAGCACATAGTTCAAATCATACCGTTCATACAACACACAGATATACAACGTACTCATCAAGTAATGCATGCTCATCTTCTTTATATGATGCATGAATCTCTCAAATTCTCATCACATGGCCATAGTCAGGATAGCCCTACCCTCTCTCAGTGGAACGAACTTATCCATTAAGTTAGGGTAGCCCAGTGGCGCGTAGGAATGTCACCTCCACCTACGTGATCATCATGGTGGTGTGGTCCTCACTGTCTCAACTACCCCCTAGCTCAGACTCCTCTGAACGCATGGACTCAGTTTAGCTATCTGACAAACCTCCATTTGAGGTCAACATCACGGATTACCCCCCCCCCCCGGGCATATGCACATGACAACTCTATGAAACTCATCAACATGTAATATGAAGTCCCATGTCAGTGGCCTACCAGAATTTATCCGATCAGTTAGGGTACCCCAGTGTTCCTAGGTTCTCACTTACACGAACACTTTCATGCTTAGTGATTCCGTACTGCAAGAGCACCCCTACCTCAGGAACAGCTCATTTGAATGCACGGGTTTCATTCTGATAACCAACTGACACACAACTTTTTATGATACCCATGAGATGGTTTCATTTACAACAACACATTTTATCTCATCACATCGTTTCTCATTACTTTTCATTATCAACATAATGCACATCTCAACTCATTTCTTATCATCAAGATCATAAAACCACTTAAAATTCATGTAGATTCATAAGTCACCAAGCAACACGTAAAGCTTTTTTTTTTCAACCATCACATAAAGCTTTAAACAACCTTTAAGCATACAGCCATAGTTCAACTCCATAAATTCTTCAAAGATAAGTCATAGAATTCAACTACTTATTTAATCATATAATTCTTCATGTATCTCTATTAGAAAGCTTCAACAAAACTCTTGGAATCCATAAATAATCACAACACCTTATCAATACAAGGATTCCAACACTTCACCCATCTTTGTTTCTTTGGAACATTTCATCAAACACATGGTGTGTTTTTAGGGAAACACTCAACAACACATGAAATATTACATAACTTTTACTAAAGCATTCAACCATACAAACATAATTAAAATCCAACAACAAAGATTCCAACAAACAACTTTTGAACATATTTTATTTATTGTAACAAATTATCAGACACATGATGTGCAAGCTGGAATTCATAGAATACTTTAAAGAAAGCTA
>PYAF01000249.1:440559-457318 GCA_007407185.1 Glycine tomentella
TTATGCAGATACAAGGTAAAGACCTCATGAGCTACAGACATGAAGATGTCTTAGCTAAAGTCATGGGTGGACTTATAAGGGTATAGCTCGCACTGAACGGATCCACAAAGAGACTCTATGAGGAAATCTCACAAATAGTATCATTAGAGAAGTCTCTTATTATTTGGGTGTGTCTTTCCTTAGACCAGAAGTTTTCACCTAGAATGTGTTCTAGAAGACATGCTTTGATTGTATACCTCGTCTGCCTGAAACATGGAGACACATAGGTATACCTTTGGGCATGTCCTGAAAGAACACGAGTCTAGGGTGACTAGCTGAAGGAATTCGTCAAATCTCTGTGAATCAGAGAAATTGGGATGACATTTACGGGACTCAGGAATCTGTGCATAGTAAAAGAAATCATGAGATGATTTGCCTTTAGAGTCAGTAAAATTGGAGACGCCCTATTTCGTATTAAAGCTTACCCTAGACTGCAAGGCCTGATACGTTTCCTTACCCTAGGTTTTATGGGAAGGTAACCGAGATGAAAGGAAATACATACGGAAACCAAATAAATTTAATAGGATGATCTTGTCATTTACCTAACTAGTTCTGGGGCAACAAAGCATTGCTAGTGCTCTGTGTTGTCATTAAATGGGTAGAGGCCTTGTTGGGCCCATACTCATTTATGTCAGTAGCTATGTTGGGCCTACTGGGTCACACACTAACATTTTATTGTCATGACATTATAGCATTAAAGGTTTTGGGCCTAATAATGGTTGTTGGCCCAAGAAAGAGTTTCGAAACTTATCTTAAAGAGGAAGGGGCGCATGAATGGAGTTAATGGGCTTGGATAGTCCAAGACATTATTAATTAATTTAAATAGTTAAATTAATTATCTGATATTTAAATTTGATAATTTAAATTTTGAATTTAAATATGAATTAACTATAGTAGATAGTTTCATATGAAAAGGAGAAGATAAGAGCTAGATTTGAATTTGAATTCAACTAGCATCTTATGATGATCATATTCTAGATTTTAGGAAGAAGTTTGAGGGCTGATTAGAGGCTTGTCATACGGCTGGATATTTGATTATTATTTGGTAAAATAAATTCCAAGTAATTGAATTGGTCTTAAGAAGATAAGATAGGAGGTTGTTGGCAATTTTTGAAATACAACAACTCTATCTTTTCTTCACGTGTGAGATGCTTAATGATCAGAATTTTATGGTTAAAAATCTGACCTAAAACTCTTCTATAAATATACTCTTGTGATCATAGTTCTAAAATAATGGTTTTTGAGGAAAAACCCCATCTATCTTCCTCCTTTTCACCTTTGTGTGAGTTTTGGCTGAAAATTCAGCCACCAATATCATCTATTGGTGAGTCTCTTAGATAAGTAAAACACTTTAAAACCTAACCTTCTTCCTCTCCATTGGTGCGCCTAGCTTGCCTCCTTTGGTGTTTGTTGGTGGCATTCACGAAGTGTTCTTGAATCTTGACAAGAAGTGGTGTGGATCAACATTAGAGGGCTTGTATCTTCAAGCCTATTCTTGATCATCAATTTCGAATATAAACAAGTTAATATCTATGTCCTAAAGAATGATTCTTGAATGGTATGTGTGTTTCCGCTTTGAAAAAAAATTTGTTTTTCTTCTCACATGCCTTCGGGCTTCAAGGCCCTATCTTTCAGTAATATGGCTTTTGTTTCTCAAATTGAACCTAAGAATATTGATCAAGCTTTAAATGATGAACATTGGATGCATGTCATGCATGATGAGTTAAATCAGTTCAAGAGAAATGAAGTTTGGGAACTTGTTCGTAGATCATCCTCTCTCAAACCTATTGGCACAAAATGGGTTTTTAGAAATAAACTTGATGAGAGTGGAACCATAGTCAGAAATAAAGCTAGATTTGTTGCAAAAGGTTACAACCCAGAAAAAGGCATTGACTATGAGGAAACTTATGCTCGAGTTGCAAGATTGGAAGCCATTAGATTATTGCTTCCATATACATGTTTAATGGATTTTAAACTTTTTCAAATGGATGTTAAAAGTGCCTTTTTAAATGGATACATTGAGGAGGATATATATGTTGAACAACCACTTGGTTTTACTGATTTTAAACATCCAAACTGTGTTTTTAAACTTAAAAAGGCCCTTTATGGTTTAAAACAAGCTCCTAGATCTTGGTATGAAAGATTAAGCAAATTTCTGCTTGAACAATCTTTCACAAGAGCTCATGTTGACAAAACCTTGTTCATCAAAAGACATAAGAATGATATGTTATTGGTTCAAGTATATGTTGATGGCATAATTTTTGGTTTAACTAACCATTTGCTGTGCAAGGAATTTTCTACAGCTATGCAGAAAGAATTTAAAATGTCAATGATGGGAGAATTGACATTCTTTCTTGGACTTCAAGTGAAGCAAATGAAGAATGGGACATTTCTCAATCAATCCAAGTATTGCCTTGATGTGATTAAAAAGTTTGAAATAGAGAAAAGTAAAGATGTTGCAACTCCAATGGCAACATCAACCTATCTTGATTCAAATGAAAATGGAAAGAGGGTTGATGAGTCAAAATTTAGAGGAATGATTGGATCATTATTGTATTTGACAGCTAGCAGACTAGACATAATGCTAAGTATGTGCTTGTGTGCAAGATATCAAGCAAATCCCAAGGAGTCACACCTAACAACAGTAAAAAGAATCCTCAAATATCTCAAGGCAACACCAAAAGTTGGTCTTTGGTATCCTAAAGGTGCATCAATTAATATTATTGGTTATTCTAATTCTGACTTTGTAGGATGCAAGTTAGATAGAAAAAGCACTAGTGGAACTTGTCATCTACTTGGAAGTTCACTAATCTTATGGCATTGCAAGAAACAATCTTGTGTTGCTTTGTCAACTGCTGAAGCTGAATATATCTCAGTTGGAAGTTGTTGTGCACAAAGTCTATGGTTGAAGCAACAATTACAAGACTTTGGAGTTGAATTGAAAGAAATACCTTTGCTATGTGACAACATAAGTGCTATCAACATTTCAAAGAATCCAATAATGCATTCAAGGACCAAACATATTTAGATAAGGCATCATTTTCTAAGAGATCATGTTCAGAAAGGTAATATCAAAATTGATTTCATTGACACTCATAACCAATTGGCTGATATATTTACTAAACCATTGGCTAGAGATAGATTCTATGCTCTTAGAAACATGCTAGGAATCTTGGATGAATCTAATCTCTATTAACTTGAATGTTGTGTGCCTTTTCATATGAAATGACTTGTCATTTGAATCCATCATCACAAAAGCCTAAATTTCCAAAGTTGTGCTGCATAATATTGTTGTTTCTGAGATTTTGTCTGTAATAATCGATTAAGTATCATAATAATCGATTAAAATCACTTAAATCATGATTTAGTATGAAAACAGAGCTTATGTAATCGATTACATAAACAAAATAATCGATTATTCTTCTCAGAAAACCATTTTCAGAAAATTGAATCTTTCTGTGATAATCGATTAAGCATCGAATTAATCGATTACATTGGTCAAAAATTCTTTTACAAAGTGAAAGTTCACTGGAATAATCGATTACAGTGAATGGTAATCGATTAAATTACTGAGAATCAATTTTTCATATTTCAAAACTTACTGGAATAATCGATTATTTATGTAAAATACACATGTAGAAGACGATGTGTAATCGATTATTTCATGATTTAATCGATTAACACAAAAAGATTTGAATTTGAAATGACTATTTGGTCTCGGAGTGTCAACCTCAGCATGGAACGCCGGAATCTGATTGGGTGCTTCGGCCCTGATTGGACGAGAGGGTTGTCCATCATTTCCTTCGTGGGTTGGGGTCTCTATGTTGCCGATGTGTCTCTCCACCTGCATCAAAATGTTATTGATGTCCTTCTGTCACTGGAGGGCATGTCATTTTTCCAGACATTCTATCCGGGACAAGATAGATTGCAGCGCGTTATGAACAAAATGCTGAATCGGATCTTGTTCCACCCTGGTTGAAGCGTGGGGTGGGTCATTTGGCATGATCCTTCTCAGCTGGACAGGAGATGAAGCGGTATCTGCCATTGCATCTTCTACCTGTACAGCTTCAGGTGGAACCACGTTGGCCGGTGGCTCCTGTAGTTCTTCATTCTAATGGCTTCTCGTGTTTACCATCGTGATTGATGGTAGTTGAAGCTTACGGTTCCCCACAGACGGCGCCAATGTTCTATTCGTGGTGAACAGAATGTCCAACTGGGTAATTTAATATAGATCGATCACTCTCTCTAGAAGTATTTATGGGAATTAAATACTTCCAACAAGAATATCACAATGCTCGAACACCAAAATTGAGGTGAGGTGTGTGCACTGTGTGAAGGAAATAGAGAGAGTAAGAATTGTGTACCTTTTCCTCTGAATGCAACCTCTATTTATAGCCTGCTTACCTCTGAGGCAGTTGTGGATTCTCTGATATTCCCGGCCGACATCTCCAACCACCGGGCAGCAAGATCCTTGAAATGGTCAGCAACCATGACCTGGCTTTCAGTTGAAACAAATAACCCCCTATTCATTAATGGGCCTTGTTAATAGGCCCGATTACAGAATCCGTAACACCTCGCATATCAAATAAATATCCTAGCATTAAAATCATAATCGCGTGCTCTTTGCAATTAGAACGTTATGCCATATTCCTAGCAACGTAACGTAATGAGTAATATCATTCAGTTCAAATCCTAAGAGTACTTTCCAGTCAAATTTAGGATTAAATTTCATGAAACTAGTGATCAAGTAGAATCAAGCATTAAGGACAGAATGAATTACCAATAAGGAGTAGAAAAGATTCATGCATAAATAAATATTAAAAGAGATGCATAGGGGTAAGAAGATTACATCCAATCCTTAAGAGAAGCTAGCCAATCATTGTGGAAAGCACCTCCTTAATGGAAGAATTGATGAAGGGAACCATCACCGCTTCTTTACGGCAGAGTCTCCACACTAATTCTCACTTCTCTCAAGCAATTTCACTCACAATAGCTGAGAATCTTGTCCCATGAATGAGAATTTTCAAAATTGAATGCATTTGCTCCAAGTTTGCATGGTTATTTATAGGAATTGGCCTCCTGCTTGAGTCCACTCGCCCAGGCGAGTGTTTTTGCCTGTTTTTACTCGCCTAGGCAAGCTAGCCACCTTTTCTTGGAACTTGAAGCTCGCCTGTGTGAGCAAATTGCACTGAGGAGGCTCGCCTAGGCAAGTTAAAGACTTAATGGTGAAGAAAGGTCATGGGCCTGGACGAGTTCTGGGCCATTTTGCTTCTGACACCTCCCAAATTTGATTTTTATGCCCCTTTCACTTGCTTTGCTTTCTTGGATGCTTCAGATACCATCGAAACCTATCAAAATACAAAATATGATTGGACTAATCTTCCAAAATGTTAAAAACAACATTCATACAAGTACTAAATACAAATCAACTAGGTTTAGGATAAGTTTATAAACAAATTTACTGTGATCGAAAGATAAGTACCGTATTGTAAGCCTGAATTTTACTAAAATAGGGCACTTATTACACCCCCTAACCTAGTATCTTGCTTGTCCTCAAGCAAAGTAAAATAACACTAGGAATAAAAGATACTTTTAATATGAGCATGCTTTGTAAAGAATCAACTTTTCAGAGTGTATTTTCAATTCTCGAGGTTAACTATTTGAAAATTTTGAACTAATGAAACATGGTTATGGCATAGAAGAGCAAGTCATATAAACATGCATCATTTGAAAAAGCTTGTAAGAAAGGAATTGGTAATAGGATTGCCTAAGCTTAAGTTTGAGAAGGATAAAATATGTGAAGCTTGTCAAAGAGGTAAACAAACAAAAAAAAATTCAAAGTAAAAATGTTATTTCTACTTCTAGACCTCTTGAGTTGCTTCATATGGATTTATTTGGTCCTTCTTGAACCATGAGCTTGGGGGATAATTTCTATGGGCTTGTTATTGTAGATGATTACTCAAGATATACATGGACTTTATTCATAAGATCCAAGAGTGATGCATTAACAGCATTTAGAAAATTGGCCAATTATACAAAATGAAAAAACTTGCAATATTGTTTCAATTAGAAGTGATCATGGTGGAAAATTCCAAATTGAACATTTTGAAGAGTTTTGTGAAGAACTTGGAATTAATCACAATTTTTCAGCTCCAAGAACACCCCAACAAAATGGTGTTGTGGAGAGGAAAAACAGATCACTTGAGGAAGGTGCAAGAACACTTCGAAATGAAACAAACTTGCCTAAGCACTTTTGGACGGATGCTATAAGTACGGTTTATTATACTTTGAATAGGATTCTCAAAAGGCCCATTTTGAAGAAAACCCCTTATGAACTATACAAAGGAAGGAAACCAAACATATCTCATCTTAGAGCTTTTAGCTGCAAGTGTTTTTTGTTAAATAATGGCAAAGATTCTGTTGGCAAATTTGATTCTAAAGCTGATGAAGCATTTTTCTCGGTTACTCTTTGCAAAGTAAAACTTATAGGATCTTTAATAAAAGAACATTGTGTGTTGAGGAATCTATCCATGTTATATGTGATGAGACTAACCCTTCCAAGGAAAATTTTGAGTGTGATGTTGATGCAGGACAAATTGAAGAATTTTTGCAACTTAATGACTTGAATGAAAAATAAAAAGTTGAACCAAATGATGAGATGGAACAATCAACTCCTTTACAAAAGTACAAGGATTGGAGAACTACTAAAGATCTTTCCCTTGACAACATAATTGGGGAAGTATACAAGGGAGTTTCTACTATATCTTCTTTAAGAAATCTTTGTTGTACCATGACTTTTGTCTCACAAATTGAACCAAAAAGTGTTGATCAAGCTCTGTTGGATGAACATTGGTTAATACTATGCATGATGAATTAAATCAATTCAAAAGAAACCAAGTTTGGGAATTAGTTCCTAGACCATCTACTCATATTCCTATTGGCACAAAATGGGTTTTCCAAAACAAGCTAGATGAAAGCATCATAATAAGAAATAAGGCTAGATTGGTTGCTAAAGGTTACAACCAAGAGGAAGACATTGATTATGATGAAACTTATACTCTAGTTGCTATATTAAAAGCCATTAGGTTATTACTTGCATATGCTTGCTTGATGAACTTTAAGTTGTTTCAAATGGATGTTAAAAGTGCATTTTTGAATGGTTACATAGATGAAGAAATATATGTAGACCAGCCTCCCGGATTTATTGATTTCAAGCATCTTAACCATGTTTTCAAAATAAGAAAAGCTTTATATGGTTTGAAACAAGAACCAAGGTCTTGGTATGAGAGGTTAAGCAAATTTCTGCTTGAACAATCTTTCATAAGAGGACAGGTTGATAATACTTTGTTCATCAAGAAAAGAGAAAATGATATGTTGTTGGTTCAAATTTTTGTGGATAACATAATATTTGGTTCAACTAATCAATCTATGTACAGAGAATTTTCTGTCTCAATGCAGGGTGAATTTGAGATGTCAATGATGGGGGAGCTTACATTCTTTCTAGGATTACAAGTCAAGCAAATGAAGAATGGAACTTTCCTTAGCCAAACCAAGTATTGTCTGGAAATGATCAAGAAGTTTGAAATGGAAAGTTGCAAGGATTCTGCAACACCAATGGCAACATCTACCTATCTTGATTCAGATGACAAAGCAAAAAGTGTTGATGAATCCAAATATATGGGAATGATTGGTTCATTGCTATATTTAACTGCAAGTAAACCTGACATTATGTTAAGTGAATGCTTGTGTGCTAGATATCAAGCAAATGCCAAAGAATTTCATCACACAACAATCAAAAGAATCCTAAAATATCTCAAGTCTACACCAAAAGTAGGATTGTGGTATCCAAAATGTACATCTATAAGCTTAATTGGATATTCTAATTATGACTTTACAGGGTGCAAATTGGATAGAAAGAGTACCAGTGGTACATGCCACTTGTTAGGAAGCTCTTTGATCTCTTAGCATTGCAAGAAGCAATCATGTGCTACCTTATCTATTGCTGAATACATTTATGCTGAAAGCTACTGTGCACAATGTCTTTGGTTAAAGCAACAACTTCAAGACTTTGGTGTTGAGATACGCTTGTTGTGTGATAACACTAGTGCCATCAACATATCCAAAAATTTGATTATGCACTCAAGGACAAAGCACATTGAGATAGACATCACTTCATCAGAGATCATATCCAAAAGGGTTACATCAAAATTGAGTTTGTTGATACTAACAATCAATTAGCTGATATTTTCACAAAACTTTTGGATAGAGATAAATTCTTCACACTTAGAAACATGCTACGAATTCTAGATGAATCTAGTGTGTGTTAGCATGCTGTTTGTGTGCTCATCTACATAAAATTACATCGTTAATTGGCCATTCATCTCAAATAAGTGCAAACTCAAAATTTTTGCATATTCACTATTCATATTGATAAATTGATTGTAATAATCGATTAAGCCTATGGACTTTAAAAGCTTTTCAAAATGAATTTTGTACTTATGTAATCGATTACAAAAGCGAAATAATCGATTATTCTTCATTCAAAATTATTTCAAAAGTTAACGTTCACTGGAATAATCGATTACGGCTTCGAATTAATCAATAACACAACATGAAAAATCTTTTAAAACATGAATATTTCACTGGAATAATCAATTACATAGTGTCGTAATCGATCACACTTCATCTTCCTGAAATAAATTGCTCACTGGTTTAATCGATTACACCTCATGTTAATCGATTATAGCCCTTTGTAGAAACCATTTTTGCTTACGAATTAATCGATTATTCATGGAGTTACTGCAAAATATGCCAGATTTCTTGGAAATTATAACTGCCCAACTGCCACCAAATTCAAAATTTGAAACTTCTAAGCTTTTATGTTAGTGGGTTAATTCGAAACGACGGTTATACTTTCAAATTTCAAACTTTGGAGCCCAAAATCACTTATAAATACAGCTTTGATGAAGAGACAAATCACATCATTCTCTTCTTCTACTTTAAGCCTAGTTGTGCTTTTCTATTTCTCCTCTTCTAAGTCTAGGTACCTTGCTCATTTAGTGTCTACCTCTGTATTCACCATGTATGCATCTAATAGATCAAAAACCTCTAAGAGAAAGGTTGCTGAATCTTCTAACCCTGCACTGAATAGGTTAGATCATTGGTTTCCTGCTGAGCGTGATAAAATTACCTACCTATAGTTTAATGCCACTAAACTCATTTGCCCTCCCAAACACCTTGACCTTGATAAAATTCCTTGCTTTGATTGAAGCCCAGGGATTAAAGAAATTTGTTGAGATGAGGGTACTTTTTACACTGAATTAGTAAAGGTGTTTTACACCTGTGCTAAAGCCTCTATTGATGGGACTATCCTATCAAGTTAATGGAGTGGCCATGGAAATCACTCCTGAGGTCTGGCAAGAAGTTGCTGGCATTTCCTATGTAGGTGAAAGGAAATTTGAGGAAGAGGCTAAGGGTTATGATAAAGTTGAAACCTATAGGGGGATGTTTCTTGACCTTTAAATGAGGCTAAAATTAAGGCTTAGTACTAGTCCAATGACTCATGAAGATAGAGTTCTTCATTAAATCACCTACATCTTGATCCTAGATCCACTAATCATGCCCAAGCCACAGATGATGACATACAACTTGTGTATGACATGAAGAATTTCATTCAGATGAACTGGATCCTCATCATTGAGGAAACCATGCTGAAAGCCAAGAGATTAGTTAACTATCCATTTCCATATGTTGTTCTTGTGTTTAGATTCATTGATTACTTCAAGATAGATATCACCAATGAAGTGGTTGACAACACTAACTCAAGCAACAGTCTCATCAAGGAGAAGCACCTTAACAAGCTTGGGATGCTTAAGACTCCCTATGGATGGCAGATGACTGGACAACAAGTTCCTCCTGCTGGTGCTGAAGAAGAAGGAGATGAGGAAGAAGAAGCTGAAGCCCCTGCTCAGCCATCCTATAGCCCCTTTGAATCTCTAATGATTCAGAAGATGGATGTTTTACTGTCTCTACACCATGAGCACAAGGCTGAGACAAATTCATCTATGGAGAAGATGAAATCTAGACTAGAAAACATTGAGGCTAGGCTTGTCCTTGATGACTTTGATAAACTAGTTTAGGTTGCTTATGTTCTTGATGCTTTATGTCTATTTCTGAGTATGTTATGCTTTGGTTATGTTTTTCTTTTCAATGTACTACATCATCCTTATCATTAATATAAGTTTTGTTTTTCTCTTCTTAATATTTCTTTATGAACATTATTTTTGTCTTTGATAAGCCAAATAGGGGGAGAAATAATTGTAATAATCATAGGGGGAGAAATAACTCTGTTTGTTTAAATGGGGAGAAATAATGTAATGTGCTATGTTTGTTTGCTCTATATTTCATGTGAAATTACATAACTCAGGGGGAGCAAATTTAAAGCATTGAATACTTAACACTTGATCACACTTGTTCTTGCAAAAGCCTGTTTAATTTTCTCGATATCAAGTATAACTCTTCAATCATTCATCCCTCAAAAGCAATCAAAAGTTAAACAAATGGACAATTGATATTTGGCATACTCAAAGCCAAAAAGGGGGAGATTATTGAATATAGGGAGAGTTGCAAGAAGAAGCTTAATGTTTGCTTGAAGATAATTTTTCATTTTACATGCCCAATCAAGTATGAAGGCATTTGTAATTTGTTTGCCTTGGTAAGATATTGCCCCACTAACTAGCTAATCAAACGTGAGCCCCTCGGCAAAAGGTGTCCCCCTTCGTGTACCCTTGAATCCGCAAGTACCCGCGGAGGACTAAGTTTGATTCAAGTTCATTGCTTTGTGATCCTTTGCATTGCATGTGCATTTCACATAAACATGCATTCATAGTTTCATTAAAATAAGAAAGTTGTTAAATAATTTCAAAAGAATCTAAGTTCTCATGGTTTAGTTTTTGGAAAAATGAAAACTTACTGTTTTAATCGATTACACAGTGTTTTAATCGATTAAATGCTTTTGTTCTAAATCTGGAAAAGCAATGAAGAATACTTTAATCGATTACCATGATTCATAATCTATTACACAGGCTAAATTTGAAAACTGTGCTTTGCTACTTTAATCGATTACCAGAAATTGTAATCGATTACTCAAGCCTATTTAAAAAATGTGTTTTGGTGCTTTAATCGATTACATTGCGTAATAATCGATTATTCTGTTCATAAACATTTTCCAAAAAGCTGAGGAACAATTTAATCGATTATTTAGTATCTTTAATCAATTACATATGGCAAAATAATTGATTACACCAGCAGATTAATCGATTATTGTCAGTTAAATCAGTTTTATATAAAGCTTATGAGTCTGTTTTTTATAAATAGACATTGAATGAATTATTCAATACATATGAGTGACTTACCCAAAAGACACTAAGCTTTCTAAGAGTTTAAGAGACTGATTACTGAGTGAAAAACACATCTTGTGAAGATCAAGATTTCTGAGTTTTTCTATGAAGATGTGTTAGAGAAAAGAAGTTTTCAAGATATAGATTCTAAGCATTAGAATTCATACGACCAGGAATATGTGGTAATCCCAATTCATTTTCATTCATACATACATGAAGGATCACAGGTTATGTCTATCTTGAATCTTTCTTTTTAAGAGTTTGTGATATTTGTATTCTTTTGTGATAAATCAATTTGATTCTATCAAGCTTTCTAGAGTAGAGTTCTCTAGGTGAAAGATTTGAGTAGGGTTCTCAGAGTCTTAGTGATTTGTCTTCTAATAAGGTTTTAGAATTCAGATTCTTTATCTAAGGTTGATAAAGATAATCACTTGTAAATTGCTTGTAAAGAATATTTTGATTTAGTGAAAACTCTGACCTAGTGTTGGTTGGAAGACACTGGATGTAGCCTCCAAGTTTATGAGGTGAACCAGTATAAATTGCTAAGTCTCTTATTCTAATTCTGTATATCTCTCATTGCTTGTATTTGGGTAATTAAGATATAATCAACAATACAGAGTTTCTGGCATTACTTGCATAACAAGATTGATCTTGGTTGAAAGAAAAGTTATGGTTTGAAAAAGGTTTTTAAGTGATACAATCCAGATTTCAAATTCCGCAAATAGTTTCAAGTAAATTTTTAAATACCTGTTATAAACCAATTCACCCCCCCTCTTGGTTTATTTGAAGAGTGTTGTTCATTGTATTTTCAAAAACATGTTGTGTTCAAGAAATATTTGTCTTTTTAAGTCCCAAAACGTTTTATACATATTCTATAACTATGTTAATAAAATAAAAAATTTATCAAGAATGTGTACTTCCCAAAAAGAGGGAAACCTCTGTGTACACAATCAAAGTGCGCAATACCAAAAATAATCATAAACGTGCAATTATCTAAAAAAGTAAATAAGAAAATAAAGTACTAAATTTAACATAAAGCAGTATAGAAACATAAAGACTATGTCACAGATTTTTTAAGATCATGGTTGAGGAGCTCAGTCTCCTCCACTGAGATAATCAGCAGGATCTGCCATGTCCTTATCATTATCTACTTTGAAAAATAGGCCTAGTCCCAAGCCCTGAAATGGTATCTTTAACAAAACAGATGATATATTCAAAAAATAAGACATAAAATTCAAAAGTAAAGTTCAAAAATATAATCAAGATACATAAGACACAAATTAAAACAAAGCAAAAACACTGGGTTGCCTCCTAGGAGTGCTTTTTTAACGTCTTATTAGCTTGACGCCTTTGTTATGGCTCAGGCTTCCAGCAATTAGATAATAGTGAAGAGCCATTGGCTTCTTTGTTTTCCTTCACCAATTTCTTTCTAAAAAGACTTGAATTATTGGTAAATGGTGTCTTTGAATTACCTACAAGAAAAACATTTTAAATTGTGGACGTACTGCTTTTACCTCCATTTCCGATTCTTGATTTTTCTTTTCCTCTGACAATTCTTTAAAGACAGATTGCTGGTAAAGAATTTCCTTGAAAGCATCTTATTCACTCATCTCAAATTCTTCCGTCAATGTTTTCTCTGAACAATCTTTGTTTTGAATTGGCCTCTTGGAGTCAAAAATTACTTCATCCAAGACATCCACTCTAAAACACTCCCTTGGTTCCTTTGGCTTAACTTGTGTGTTTGTTGAAAAAGGTCCACTTCTTTGCTCAAATAGTTGTTTTGCAAGCTGGCCAACCTGAACTTCAAGATTTTTAATGGAAGCATCATTGTTCTTCTTATTGGTGATGGACATCTGCATAAACTGAGTTAGAGTATCTTCCATTTTTTAAATTCTATCAGGCTAAGCTTGTTGTTGTTGTAACGACCTAATTTCTAAGTTGATTTTATTACTATTATTTTTACTTAGGATAAAAAAAAATTTCAAGAAACGTGTATTAGTAAAAATTCTAAGTCATAAAATTTACAAAATATGTAAAGACTAATACATTAGTCAATGTCTCTGTTACAAAAGTTTATACAAGTACAAAACTCTTTTCCGAAAATCCAGCCTAGTACATAGCTCCTTTAATATATCAACACTACTCCAGAGCCTCAAGGAACATGACCATGGTTGCCATCTAAGAAAAACATGAAACAAATCTTGTGAGAAATAAATTTCTTAGTAGGCAAAGCTAAATCCCAACCTTATTAGTAGGTTAGTAAAATCATTAAATAATCAAACACATCCACAAGAAATATGCAAACTATATGAATGCATGAGATGAACTATCCCAGGGAAAATGGCCTCCACATATCGTACTGTATGTGGCCACACTGAGTGTGGACGCTGCTATAGTCTTACTCAAACATGCATGAATTTTGCCATATATCCTTGCACCTGTGTACTATATATCGTACTGTATGTAGCATCAGATTTTGTTTCCCCAAAGCCTCGTACTGGACTTGGAACATGGAAACATGAATCCACCTATCTTAATCACATCAACATCCATACATAAAAAAAATCAAATCCATATAAGCAAAATACATATTACCTTATGGAAAATATTTTTATCATATCATCATATATATCATAAGTATGGTTACACCACCATACCTTATCCAATAAGCTTATAAGTATGGTTAAACCACCATATTCTATTCAAGCAAAATCATTACCAACTTAGGCATGACCAAAGAATATCCTCACAGAAAGTTATGTTAGTATTCTAACTAATAACCCATAATAAGTCTTTCAAATAATTTCTAATCCCTTGAAATTTTCATAATAAAATATTAAAGCCTAGTATGCATCTTTTATTCTCTTTTCACCTACCACCTCACTAATTAATCTTCAAAATCAAATCATCAAGTATTTAAACTATTCAACTACATACCATTCATCCTCTACTTCAAAAATTAAATCAAAACATGTCCATAAAAATATAAACAGACAGTCCAAGTATCATTAAAATCACCTCAAAAGATCATCAAATGGACTTCCATACTTCACTAATATTGATGGGTATAAATCATAGCCTATCTTATGACTTAAATCAACACATTCTCATCAAAAAATAACCTTTGAACATCACGAAATTCAAGCCTAAAATCAATCATGAATCAGCCTACTAAAGCATGTAAATTAATCCAAACCATTGATTAACTAGAGATTTAAGCTTCACCTACCTCAAGTGAGTTTGAGTCTTGATATCTTTCTAAGCTTGTTAAATCCTTCCTAAGGTTGTTTGCCTCTACACGTGATTTCTTCAAGGTGATGGGGTTTACTTGATTTAAGCTTTAAAGGGAAAGATGAAATGAAATGAAAGTGGTGTGAGGGAGAGAGTTCACGTGAGGTTTGAAGAAAGGAGTGGTCTTGGAATTGGTTTGCACTTAGGTTCCTCCTCCTCCCTTTATATAGTGTTGAAGAAATGATTACTTAGAGAAAAATCTCATAAGCCATCATTATTCCTTTACAAGTGTCCCTACACTTGTTATAATCTTAAGGCTTCCTTCCTTTCTTCCTTCCAAGTGTCCTACCACTTGGCATGATCTTAGAGCTTCTTCTCCTTTGCTTCCAAGTGTCCAAAATCATGAAGTTTCTTCATTTCTCTTTGTAACACCCCAAAATTTCATAACTATAGTTCAATAGATATTTATGGAAGTCTTAAGTTAGGAAAGATTTGATTATGTGGATGAAATATCATTAGAGACATTACGGAAATATTTGGGGAAAAATAACCATATTGCCCTTACCGTAAATTTGAAATGACAAAAATGCCCTTGAGGGAAAAAGGGCGATAGTGCCCCTGGATATTTTTGAAAATTACAAAATACCCTAGATATTTTAGAATGGAAACTTACATAAATACCCTTGAATATTTTAGAAATGACAAGAACACCCTTAGATATTTTGAATAGATATTTTTGTGATGGAAATGACAATTATGCCCCTAAAATGAAAGATGAATTTACCATAATGTCCTTCAGGCCAGAAATGATCAGATATTCTTAGGGATTCTGTGAGAACCTAATGGAACTACAGAAATGAATTACAGAATACTCTTAGATAGCGGATTATCAAAATAGTTTGTGACAGAAAACCATAAGTGGAATCAATTTTTTCTTAAGCATCCAATAGTATAAAAGGAAGAAAACTTATGTTCCCATCCCTAGGTGTGGAGAGCATGTGTAGAACCAGGTAGAAAGTGGGAGAATATTCATGAAAGACACTTGCAAAAGTGAGTCATGTGATGAATACAAGTGTTAGGACACTTGTAAGGCACATGATGAAGATTTTTCCTCTAACATTTATGTGAAGCTTGGAAAATAATGGTGAAGCTTCATGATTTTGCCAACTCAAAGGGACACTTGAAAGGAGATTAAGAGAGGGCTTCATGAATTGGACAAGTGTCAAGACACTTGTATGGTGTAGATTTAGTTTAAGTAAATTTTTCTTAGAAAGCAAAAATCTTATCTGGTTTCCTTTGAACACGTGGACATCTCTAGACATTATTTCAACAATCCTAACGGTCAAAAGTTATATATGTGAGATAGTAGTATACCTTTAAAATTTTAAGGAGATCCAACAGTTAACGAATCCAGAATCAATATTTTACAAAAATGGGTTTTGGGAAAATTCAAGAAATGAAGAAAAGCACGAAATTCCCTTAAAGCTTGGCTACTCCACGTGAAGAAGAAGGAAATTGGTGAAGTTTGCTCTCCAAGCAAGCTATGACACGTGTACCATCAAGAAGAATGAAGAAATCTTGAGAAAATTCAAGAAAAGGGACACTTGGATGGATGAAAAGCAAGGACACTTGCCATTGGTCCATTTGGAAAGCAAGGTCATAATGACCTAAGAGATATTTTCATGGCAAAGGCATTCCTTCAACCCTATATAAAGGAGTGAATGAACCAAAAAAATAAAGCTTGGCCAAGGAGTATACGTGCAAATCCATTTCAAATCCCTTTCATCCTATCATTTTCCAAATTCTACATTTTTTTTCACCCTTCCACTTTCAAAGAATAAAAGTATAACACAAATCCTAGCATCTTGAGGTTCACGTGGGATCTAAGGGTTGTTAGGAAGAAGTTATCAAGTTTTTAAGAAGGAAGAACAAAGGTATGTATAGGGGAGTTTATGCTAAATATAGTTTAAGTGTTACTTTGTTTAAGTGACGATTTGTTTGAATAAGTGTTTGAATCTTGTGAAATATATATATAAGAAGTTGTTGGATTTGAATTATATTTGCATGGTTGAGTGCTTTAGTAAAAATTA
>PYAF01000249.1:466510-476701 GCA_007407185.1 Glycine tomentella
CAAGGCTTGGAGTGAAATTCTTACTTCTCACGGTGGAATGCTAGCTTTTGCTTCAAAAATCTACAAATATCTTTCTAAGCCATCATTGCTTGGCTTTCCATTAGTTTCTTTCCTATTGGCTATTAATTTTCCACCTTCCAAGTGTCCAAGTTCTACATCCTTCTCCTTGGTTCTTCATTTGCACGTGGAATGATAGGCCCTCTTAGGGAAAGTTTTACCAATTTTCCTTCCTTTTACGTTTTTGTGTTTTTCTTTATTCTTGAAAAACCCATTTCTGTAAAATAATGATTCTGGATTCGCTAACCGTTGGATCTCCTTAAAATTTTAAAGGTATACTCCTATCCCACATATCTAACTTTTGACCGTTGGGATTTTTGAAATAATACCTAGAACTGTCTACGTATCCAAAGGAGTCAAGAGGAAGTTTTCTTCAAAAAAATCTTCTTAATTCATTATTACCTTACTTTACAATTGGACCAATGGGAAGTTTCCAAGCTTCTTAACCCTCCATGTGGCCCATCTTGAAGTTTCTTAAAGCTTTCTCCATTGATTTTGTATCACACAGCCAAGGCTTTGATTTAGGGAACCAAATCAACAAATTTTTCTTTTATTACATGTAATAGCCAAATTCTAATTTCTTATTGGTCCAATTTGCTTTTAATTATTTAATTTATGAAGCTATCTTATTTAGGAAACCTACTCCTCCCATAATTAAGAGAAAATACTATAGATTATGTCCATCCTTTTCTTATAATTTTCTGATACTTGAGGTAGTCTAGATTAAGCTATTTTCAAAATATCTATCAAAATTCCTAGAAATTCTAGTTTAGGGTTTCTTGTCACCAACTATGTTAATAATTAGTTATCTAAGGGCATCTTATCCATTTTCCGGGTTTCCACAAAATTTCTAAAATCATATGGTCATTTTTGACCTAAAGGGCATTTTGGTAATTTCACCTCACCCTAGGGTATAATCGTCATTTCTAAAAATGTTCGGGGGGTCTCTGTAATTGTCACCCTAAGGGTATTCTGGTTATTTTCAAAACATCCAAGGATATTTATAAAATTTTCTCCTTAAATATCTGGCTAAAATGCCTAGGGGCAATTTGGTCATTTTTGAAATATCCAGGGTATTTTCGTCATTTTCCCTAAATCCTTTTGCACTATCCAATTAACATTTTACCCAAGTATTTCGAACATACACCATCAATTGACTGTAGTTCTTAAAATTTTGGGGTGTTACAATTGAAACCTATCAAAACACCAGATTTGAGTGGATGAATCTTCCAAAATGTGAATAACATACTTATATTTGTATTAACTATAAAATAACTAGGATTAGGTCTAGTTTATAAGTAAATTTCCTAAAATTAAAAGATAAGTGTCAACATTATAATCTCAGAAATTACTAAAATATGGCACTTATCAGCTCTGCATCATGAGCATAGAGCTGAAACAAATTCCTCCATGGAAGAAATTACGTCTAGGGTAGAACACATAGAGACTCGGATGGCTCTCAAAGATTATGACAATCTCTAGTTTAGTTGATGTAACTTCCTACTTATGGATATGATGTTTCTGCTTTCTTATTTTCATTTGCTATTTTCGTTGATTTCTCATTTTTTTTTCTTGTATTGCACTTTACGGTTAATGAATAAAACTATTTTTTTTCCATCTTCCTTTCTTATCTTATTCTCACTGGTATATTTTGTTTATGATAAGCCAAAAGGGGGAGAAAAATGAACATATAGAAAAACATGAAGAAAGGTGCAATTAAAAAAATTACATGATATATGAATTAACTATGAATTGTTCATTTCTCTTATCTGAACTTATATAAAATTACCTAAGATAGGGGGAGCAATATAATGAATATATATTGTTTATGCAAAGTATACTTGACACTTGTTCTTGGCAAAAAGCTAAATTGATTTCAGATTTCAAGTATAAAGCTTCTAGCATTCATCCTTCAAAAATCACATGAATGCTAAATATGCTCAATTGAAGTTTGACATGGTCAAAGCCAAAAAAGGGGAGATTGTTAGATACAGGGGGAGCTTAAAGAAGATCAAGATGATGAGGCTATTTGTCATAGACATATTTCAGCTTTTTACATGTCATTCAATTGAAGGCATATGTAATTTGTTAGTTGTTTAAGAGTTTCATCCTATGATCCCTTGTATTGCATAAACATCATTCATTGGCAGCATACATGGTTTTTATCAAGTCACATGATTTGTGAAAAAGCTTAAGATTTTAATGCTTGCATAAGATGTCAAGTAAGATGTCAAGTACTCATGGTTAAGTTTTGGAAAAATCACTTTTTACACTGACTTAATCGATTACCAGAATATGGTAATCTGTTACTTAAGCCATGAACAACTAATTAATCGATTACACAGTACAAAACACAAAATAAGTCTTCCTGTGTTAATCGATTACGATCTAATCGTAATCAATTACATTAGCACATTTTAAAGCTAGACTGTATGTGGTAATCGATATAGTGGTTTAATCGATTACTTTGCTCATATATGCTTTCCAGAAGGAACAAAGAACATTTTAATCGATTAAATATGATATTAATCAATTACTTAAGTGAAAATAATCGATTACATGGATGATTTAATCAATTACATTCAGTTAAAACAATTTTCTATAAAAAGTTGTTGGGTCTTTTGATTTGCACACAATATCAAAATTCGACATTTTTCACTATTTTCAAAAGTCTTCTGAATTTAAGAGAAGATACACTGAGTAACAAAGCTCTTGTCCCAAAATTCAAGATCTTCATGCATCATTGATAGAATTCTTTATGGACAAGATTTCAAAGGAGTTTCTTGGAGAGCTTGGTCTGAAACTTGCTTTCTTTCAACCTGATTCCAGATTGGTAAACACATGCATTTTCATTCTTTGGATCATAAGGTTGTATCACTCTTCTAAACTTTGGTTGTAATTCATTTTTACATTTCAGCTTGTTAGTTGTTATCACAAAAGGGTTCTTTAAGCTTTTCTAGAGTAAGGTTCTCTAGAGGGAAGAGTAGAGAAGAGTTTCTTTATGTCTTGATCATTAGAAGTCTAAAGGGTGTTTAGATTTCAGTTCTTTATCTAGGGTTGATAAAGGGTAATCTTTTGTAAGCTTGTAAAGAACATATTTTTGTTAATAGTGGAACTCTAGCCAAGGTTTGGTTAGAAGAAACTCGATGTAGCTTCTCTTGTCGAGAAGTGAACCAATATAGTTCTTGGTGTTGAATACTTTCTCTTAATCTTTTCTTGTTGTCATTGATTTCCAGTCTTTTGGATAATCTTTTCAACATCAACATATATACATTTTCTGCTATTGCTTTCTCTAAAGGGTGAGTCTTAATTAACTAAAAGTTTGTTTTAAAAGGGTGTCCTTGTGATACGATTATAAATCCGCTGCTTGTTTCAAAGAAATTTTTAAAGACCCTGTTTTAACCAATTCACCCCCCTCTTGGTTAATTGTGTGTGTTTGTATTGTTTTCAATGCTTTCATCTAGTTAGCAATTTTTGGGTTCAAACTAGGTGAGGCTGTTATTTGACCGATGATTGTGGACCCTATTTTTTAGCTGACATTAGCTAGGTCTATTTTTCGACGAATGTTGTTTTTCGATCGACACCGATCAAGGAACTTTTGTTGTTCGATGTCGGTCAAGGTTTGTTTCGTGTGAACACCACCAAATTTTGTTTTGGCTAAGATTGGCCTGCTCTCATTTAGTCTGCTAGGGTCTTTTTGGTTAAAACTCGTCGAGGCTATATTTTTGGACGTCGTCGGCTTGGACTATTTTTTGACTGATGATGTTTTCTACCAATGTCGGTTTAGGAATTTTTGTTGTTCGATGTCAGTCAAGGATTTTTTTAGCTAGGCCAATTACGGTTTTTCATTTGAACTCGACAGACGTTGTGTTTTGGCCGACATTGTAATGCTCTCATTTAGTCGGCAATTTTTGGGTTAAAACTCGACGAGGCTGTTATTTGACCGATGATTGTCGACCCTATTTTTTAGCTGACATTGGCTAGGTCTATTTTTTTGATGGATTTTGTTTTTCAACTGACGCCGGTCGAGGAACTTTCCATTGTGTGTTCATGTCTTACCATTTATTCCTCTTTACTTTCTAACTCGCTTGTTTCTTGGTCCTCAAAGAAAAAGGTAAGAGGTTCAAATTGTGGTGGTGAAGCTCCCTCCGGTTGTTGTTGCTCGATAGCCAATTGTCTCACATGTTTTGGTTTCATCATTCAAACAACAGAGTGTTGCTTCTATCTTCAGATTCTGAGGAATCAAGTCTTTTGTTTTGGTTGTGCTTCTTATGCCAATATAATCTGGCATACAAAAGTAGTTGAACAAACTAAAAGAAAAAAATTAGCTCTTAAGAGGGTGAGATAAATAAAATAGAATTACTGACAACAAAAACCTTAGGGTTCAATTCAAAATTGTCGAAATAAGAGACACTAGCCCCAACAACAGCACCAGAAACTTGTTAGGGATTTTCCCTATGGTCAAGTGAAATCACAAGCTTTAAAATAGTAACCAGACTTTTGTACAAGTTGTCTCCCAAAAGACTAGTGTTTATCTAGGCCATTCTAATTAAACAACTAAGGCTTTCTATAAAGCATTTTCTCAAAGGTTTGTTGTGACAAATTTAAAGAACAATGAATAGTGAAATAATAAAATAAAGAACGATTGTAGAAATAAAAGCAATGTGAAATGAAGTAGCATAATTGATCGCAGTGTTGTTGTGAGAATTGAGAGGTTTGAACAGTCAGGATTGGACTTGGTTTCCCTCATTTCAATGTAATAAACACAATTAACTTAATTATTCATGTGGCTTATCCCCAATTCACAAATATATTCTAACTTAATGTCTTAGGTGAAAGAGCCCTAAATTATT
The DNA here is from genome assembly GCA_007407185.1 of Glycine tomentella. Taxonomy (NCBI): domain Eukaryota; kingdom Viridiplantae; phylum Streptophyta; class Magnoliopsida; order Fabales; family Fabaceae; genus Glycine; species Glycine tomentella. The sequence goes on from PYAF01000249.1 coordinate 471,421, forward strand.
TAGATTAATTCCCAATGTCTTGGCAACTTAATCTAAATAATCAGTGTTATCAATTAAGAATTAATAGAGTCTAATTGGTCACCTATGTCTAGCGACAACCCAATTAGATAGTCTTCTCAGTTTCGAGAACCAAAAGAGCGTTTTTCAACTAACCTAACAGTTCCTATGGTCAAGCAATAAGTGATTGTAACACCCTGAAATTTTAATAACTGCAAATGTATGGTCAAAATGTTTCTTACACAACTATTTGATATAAGTGTTAGGTTATGTGAGATTTAATTGGTCTATATTTAAATTATTTGTGTGAAATATTAATTAGAGATATTACAAAAATAGTTGAAGAGAAATGACCATATTACCCTTCCTTTGAAACAGAAATTACAGAAATGCCCTTGAGGTGAAAATGACTATAATGCCCTTGAATATTTTTGGTTAGATATTTTAAAATGGAAGTTACAAAAATACCCTTGAGCCAAAATTACACAAATATCCTTAGATATTTTGTTGAGATATTTTATAGTGAAAATTACAATCATACCCCTAGGGTGAGTGACAAATTACTATAGTACCCTTGAGGCTAAAAATTACCAAGACATCCTTTGATATTTTGTGAAAGCTTGATGAAATTATAAAGTGCCCTTGGATGGAAAATTACCAAAATACTTTGTGACAAGAAGCCTCAGAATATGATTTATATAAATTTTATATGGTCATAACTTTGAAATTTTATTCAGGAGAATTCAAGCATCAGAAAAATATGAAAAAATGATAAATAGAACCTGTGGAATTTTCTCTTAATTGTAAGATGAATAGACTTATTTAATAAGATGGTTTACTAATTTTGATGGTTAGAAACAGAACGGACCAATCAGAATTAAGATAAGAGCAGTCTTGTATGTAAGGTCTATGTAGCACTTTGTATAAACTGCTTGTAAGCAATTTATACTGTAATTGAAGTCAGTTTCTGGAAAACTCTAGAGTTCTATTATTTAATATTATCCTTTAGGTAGAAGAGATCAAATTGAACTTTACTTCCTCTTAAGGAATGTCATGTGTGAAGTCATGTTGGAATTGAATTCTTCTTCTTCATGAAAGGCGACATATGGACATAAGGAGAACCACACAATTTTCTTCTTTTTAAGGAAATGAAAACATGATATAGAAAGAGGAAAGGAAGATAAAAATATTCCCCTTAGCTAAAGAGAATACACGTGAAGAAGAGAAGAAAAAGGGCTAGGAAGTCATCATGTTTTACAAAATATTTACACAAGATAACATGAAAGGAAGAAAATCTTCTTTTCCTTCCTTGTAGGCCACATGAAAATGGAGAAAGAATGAGAAGCTTCGTGAGTTAGACAAGTGGAGGGACACTTGTAAAGAAGACATCATGACTTAGAAGATTTTTGTAAAGTTGGAAGATATTTAACAAGAGTCATTATGAGCTTGGTTAGGATGGAATGGAATGAGATGAAACTAAGTTCTAATGAAACCAAATGGGAATAACTAGCTAGAAAGGGTAGAAATGTCCTTGAATATTTTATTATTTTCCAAACTCTATATAAAGGGAGAAAGGCCTTAAGTGGAAGTCATTTTCCAAGCTTCCTTTCTACCAACATTCACGTGAATCACTCTTCTCCCATCTCTTTCATTTTACTTTCATCCTTTCCTTTTCAAAGCCTAAATCAAGTAGAAAAAGACCCCACTTTCTTGAAGAAATCACATGTAGAAGAGCTAGCATATTAGGAAGAGATAAACAAGCTTAGCAAAGAGGTTATAAGGTATGTATAAGGAATCTTTATGATAAAGATAGTTTAAGTGTTGTTTGTGTTTGAATAAGTGTTTGAAGTTCATGTGTTGTTGAGTGTTTCCATGAATCTCTATGAAGTCCATGTGTTGCTGAGTGTTTCTATGAATCTCTATACATGAATGATATGTTGAGTTTCTGTACATGAGTATCAAGCTGAGTTCTGTACTTGATTTATGTTGAATTTCTGAGTAAAGTATATGAGACAGTGATTGAAGACTGATGTTGAAAATAAATATTAGTTGATAAAATGAAAAGAGTTATGCATTAAGTGAATCAGTTTCATGTGTCTCATGTGCATAAGAGTTGCCTCAGAGAGGAGGTGTGTATAAGAGTTGCCTCAAAGAGGAGGTGTGTCAAATAGCTGCAGGAACTGAGTTCGTGCCTTCAGACAAAAGGTGTTTGAGCTGGGGGGTGACTCTTGCGGTGGGGAATCACACCACCCATGATAATCACATGAAGTGCGGGTAAGAACCTGTGCAACACCGGGAGACCATGACTGGTCAGATAAGTTCTGTGCCACAAGGATGGGGCTATCTTGACAATTGGTACCAAATATTGAAAGAGTTTAAGAGAATCATGCATCATGATAAGAGTCTAAGAGAATCATGCATCTTTGAGGATGTTGTTATGAATATCTGCATATTGAATATATTATGTTGCTTAAATTATGTTTATCATATACTTACCCTGTATTTTGTGTCTGTGGTTGACACCTGCTATGACCTCGATTTTATTTAGGTGAGCAGATGAACAACAAAGAGAGACTACTAGTTGTTTACAAGAAGAGGATTTTGTTTGAAGATGATATGTTTGAAGATGTGTTCTTTTGTTACAGAGTGTTTTGAATTAGTTGTACTATGTAATAGAACCAGTGTCAGTTTGTAATCTTATTATATATATTACTTCAGATTTATAAATATTACTCAGTAATGAAATTTTCTTGGAGTATCAGTTATTGGCAAAATTTTGTTATATCCAGTTGAGTGCTTTTAAGAAAGTTAAAAAGAATTTTTCATTAAAAATCAATAAATAATAAGATGGTAAGTCGAGGTGTTACAGTGATCAGTCTAAAACAAGCATTAAGAATAGAAGAGGAATAATAATATACACATAAAAAATTTATTAAAAATATTCGTTTGTGTCCACCCTGCGAACCCATATATGCAACTACCCGTGAATATTTGTAAACCTGGGGATACCCATGGACATCCATGAATAATAAAAAAAAAAACTAAAAATATATCCTTTTTATAGTAAAAATAGAAAAATTATGTAATGCTCAACAACTCCATGAGAATTAGACTCTTTAAAACATGTTCATTCCATAACTCCATAACATAAATTCCATTTGTACTATCCATTTCCTATCCATTGTGATGTGAATCCCCCTGCCTTGCTTCAATTTTGGACCAATTCTAGGTTGGAATTCACACACCAATTGAGCCAAAAACGTATTGTTAACTTTTACGTGTTTCTTGGCCTATAGAACTTGGATTGGAATGATTCCAAAATGACGTGAAAGAGGACATTCTGAAATGCAAATTAGACACAAAAAACACTAAAAAAAAGGATAAGTAAAATAAGAATTATGTAAATAAGAAATTTGGGCTGAATTGCATAATTAGTAATGCGGAAATTTAAACAAGGAAACAGAAAATGTGCAAAGGAAGAAGCATACAGGCGCCACAAACAATTGATGTTTGATAAGCCTTGAGGATCGCAACAAGAATTGAGCAACTCTTGATAAGATCAAATGGTTCAAGGAAGAGCCCTAGCAGAGACAATTCTCAAGCTAATGATAAAATCCAACAGAAAAAGTCCACTTCTCTATTCACTTCAGAATTGATTTATCCAAATTAGTTCTCATGCATTTGGTAGAAAATAAAAGAAAAATAAAATCTTAAAATTGTAAGAATAACTAAAATGCCTTAGTGGTTAAGTGAGACATAACTAAGCTTGAGGTCCAAGTCTCAAAACTAGCTACAAGCACTTTATTATTGTTATTTTTTTTATTAAATGCCTAAGTCAATAATTGCTTTTTATTATCACTCCAAGCAAGCAATACATGTGACTAGTAACCCACTCATGCATCCTTCTAGATGTTGGGTCCCCTCATGCAATTGGACTGCCATCAGATTAGCCATCATATGTTGCAAAGCTTCTTGGGTCTTTTTAGCTCTTACTCTTGTCATAGGCCCTCCTAAGCATTGTATTGAGTCTTGGTCTTGGGGTTGGTCTTAGATGTCCTCATCATTCCCTCCTTGAAAAACATTTGTCCTCAAATCAACTAAATCATCACCTACATCAAAAAGAGATAGATTAGCCACATTAAAAGTAGGACTTATACCATACTCACCTGGTAATTCAATTTTTTAGACATTATCATTAATCTTGTCCAGTACTTGAAAATGACCATCTCCTTAGGGCATAAGCTTCAACTTCCTTTGTGAAGGGAATCGCTCTTTCCTAAAATGCACAACATGGTCATCATAAGATTTGCTATAAATAAGAATATCATCAAAATAGACCACAACAAACTTTCCTATATATTTCCTCAACACATGATTCATTAATCTCATGAAGGTACTAGGAGCATTGGTTAACCCGAAAGGCTATTTTCCACTCATCTCCTTCTCTAATTCTGATTTGATGATATCCACTTTTCAAGTCAATTTTAGAGAAGACACAAGTACCATACAATTCATCCAACAAGTCATCTAACCTAGAAATGGGATGTCTATAATTTACCGTGATGTTATTGATGGCTCTACAATTTGTGCAGATCCTCCAAGTTCCATCTTTCTTAGGGACTAGAATGACTGGAACTGCACATGGACTCAAGCTTTCTTTAACCCACCCCTTTTGCATAAAGTCTTCAACTTGCTTTTGAATCTCCTTGGTGTCTTGGGGATTGCTCTGATAGGCTGGGCTATTAGTCAATGAAGCTCCTGGAATGAGATCAATTTGATGCTCAATGCCCCTAAGAGGGGGTAGACCTTGAGGCGCTTCTTTGTGAAAGACATCTTCAAAATCTTGCAACAAAGAAGAAACCTCTTTTGGAGGAGATTTAGTAGGACATGTGCTCTTTGAATTACACTCTTTACTCAAAAGTAAGAGGATTGGTTTCCTCAGTTGCATAGCCCTTTTCACTTCTTTTTCTTTTATAAACAGATTTGATTCTTTTCTCTCTTTCTCTCTTTTCCACCCTCTTTTTCCTTTTTCTTTTCACTCTATTTTTCTTTTCATTGTTCTCTCTCTTTTTCTTTTCTCTCTGATTTTCTTTTCTTTCTCATTTTCAATTGATCCTCACTAACTTCTCTTGGAGCCAATGGTGCAAGAGTAGTTTTGCGATCTTTATGCACAAAAGTGAACTTATTGGTGAAACCATCATGTAGGACTTTCTTATCATACTGCCAAGGTCTCCCAAGAAGCAAATGACAAGCCTCCATAGGCACCACATCACACAAAACAGAA